>BDJD01004987.1:51585-109313 GCA_002564525.1 Rosa multiflora | reverse complement strand
GATCCTCTTCCGCGATCCATCTCATTTCCTAAGTTCGTACCAATGAACTTGTACAAAAGTTCTTAATTTCTCTTAATCCTTACCAAATATTTAACATTAATAATCCCAGTGGTCCGTCCATTACATGACCTAGCCGTTAATGGACAACTTGAAATCAAACAACCATCAATTACTATATTATGTCTTCCGAGAATAATGGGGTTTATTCCTCACACTCAGTACATATATATGCATTGCATTTGAATAATAAAGATGCATATGCTGATATGCTTCTGCCCTGAATTTGACTTAAAATAAAAACTTAATCAGTGGCAGTGGCAAAGAGGCAAATGGTGTTGGTCCTACGTACATAAGTCAAGAGCTGAATTTGGGATAAATAATATTTTTTTTACAAGCCGCCCACAAGATTGTTAATCCAGTCATAGAGTAGTAATTTGATTCTTTAGTTTTTATTTGTGAACCGTACGTTTAACTTTCTGAAGAAGAAAAAATAGTATCGTACGTAGATAATGATCGAGAAGGAAGAAGTCATCATTCAAGAATTAAGGGTTGCCATCGATAGACTAGGAGCTAAACTAGTTATGATATCATGTTTCACAAGATTTAAAATGTGGACAATGTCAAGCGATCTATCATGATAATGAGGGAAATTAATTAGGTGGGGAAACAAAATTAAAGTCAACAGATCGAGAGCCCCTGTTTTCCCAACAAGGACAAAAATTGTACTAGATATATCATATTTGGTAGGTCTGAAATGTTGTCTTCTTTGGAAATATTGATGATGATCTACATGCATATAAATCTGCAGAAATACATATATACTTGTATGGAGGATTAAGGATCCTTTCTTTAAGCAAAGAAAACAGGCACGTTGTTGGGGTTAATTCTACGATGTATCTATACTATTATTAAGAGAAGAGGCTTTGTTAGCCAAAACTCAAAATTTTGACAGATTTAACCCTGAAATATTAAAAAACTTTGAGAATAAATTAAATCACAAGGGTAAATATGACAATTATAAAATAGATTTTGTTAATAAAATTAAAAAGAAATTAACCCACACCCCCACTTTTCTCTCCCACTATTTTCTCTCTGCAATAACTGTTTTATTTCATTTTTTTTTTTTTAAAGAAAAAACTATTACACATGCAGAGCATGTATGAAGAAAGCTAGTTTCAATAACGTGAGCCGTCTAATTTTTGGTCTCCATAAATACTACTCTTACAAAATATCAGCATAAGAAAATATTTAACCATTTAGTTAGAGTGTTAGACATTAACCATAATCTTGATGTTTGCTCAAAAGCGTATCGAGATATATATATATATATATATATATATATATATATAGTCGTTCAGAAGCGAACGTCCGCAACCCAGAAAAAGTGTGGACGTCACTTCTCCGGGCTGCATTAGGCACCGAGGGGCAGCGCTACTCGTGCCAGACGGAACCAAGCCACGATGTCGACCCTCTTCTTTCTATTGGACTCATCGATGAAGGGTTCGAAGTCGACCTTGATGGTGCTTCCAGGGTTTCAGGCTAGCTCGCTGTGCATTGCTGAGAATCTGATCGCCTTCTCCTTCGCGTTGATGGCTATGCTATTCGGGATGTCTAGAGCCTTTATCTAATAACAGAAACGCCGCCATCGACTCCTGATCGAGACCGGAGGAGCAACGTTCGCCTTTTTCTAGGTTGCGGACGTCCGCTTCTGATCGGTCCTCTATATATATATGTATCTCTCTCTTATCATATAAATATCTAGACCCTATGCAATTGCAATGTCTAATCAATCCTCTATGATAGTTATGCATGTACTGTTGTGGCCGGTTAGATATGATAAAACAGACACGTTTTTTAGATTTATTATACGATGTATTATAATAATATCATAAATCGTCTAAATTTCTCGATCGTCTCCTTATTAAGAACCATTTTTACAAAAGAAATTGTTTGACCATTTAATAGCATGATCATTTTAATGTTTATATGTATATGTTGACCTCGGCAGCCGAAACCTAGGGTGCTCGTGGCGGCAGTGAACCATCGTCCCCCACATCATACAACGGAGCCCGAAAGAGAGGAAGGTGTGAGGTGACGAGCATGGTTGAGGTGCTTCTATATAGCGACGATGATTCTCGATCCAGGCATTAGCTTCAACTCAGGTGTAGATCTCGCTGGGTGCTACGGCTCTAGTGTTGAGGCAACGATCGTGGTGGTGCAACAACTGTTTTCTCGGGCAACCGGCTTTGCGATGGTGACTTTGAGGAGACTCTTGTACTCTCAAACAACATCACCCAAGTCTAAATTTTGAATTTGTCTCCAAATATGACGTCATGCGCTGATTTGGAGCCGACAAGAGGGCCCATACTTCAGCTTTTTAAACCATGAAGGAGGGAAGAATGGACATTTCTAATTTTTATTTTTATTCTCTCTCTCTCTCTCTCTCTCTCTCTCTCTCCCTCCCTCCCTTCCTCCCCCTCTCTCTTCTTCTTCTTCTCCTCTATATCGGCGACCACACTAACAACGCCGAAACCCCTTCTCAATCTCTTTTTTCTCAGTCTTTCCCCCATCTTCTTCCTCCACCTCCACCACCACTTGATCTCCCTGACCCAACTTACCATCCGTTTCCAACTTCACAGGCTCGAAATCCCCAATCTTGGCATTGAAATTCGAGTCTAGCAGCACATTGTTGGGCTTCATGTCGCCGTGAATCACTAGTCTAGCAATGCCTCTTGGAGGCTCCTAGGTGGGCTTGATGGTGGTGGTGTGAGTTTTGAGGTGGTGGAAATGGTGGAGGGGCTGACATTGGTGGTGGGTTCGGTGGTGTTCAAGATTTTGGTCTTAAAGAAATTCAAGGTGGGTTTGGTGAGAAATTTCAGTTTGGTGGCGGTTTGGGTGGTCTGGATGGTACTAGAGATAGAAGTGGAGGTGATGCTCAAGGATTTAGGCCCAGAGAGTTGGAAAACAAGAGCTGTAGAGAGAGAGAGAGATTATGTTCCCGGGATGACGGCCTCAACCCAAGGAAAGGTGGAGCTCAAAGACAGAGGGTGAGTGGTGGTGTGCTGGACATTGGTGACATCCTTGTTTAGGGTGCCGAGCCAGCTGGATTGCAGATTCGTCCTCCCGATCGTTGTCTCCACCATGAAACCCTAGGCACCACCGACAATGCCAGCTCTTTATTTGGCTCCTCTCTCAGAATTGGGAAATGTGGAGATCGAGAGAGCTCAGTTGTGAAGAGTGAGAGAGGCTCAGAGATGAGACAAAGGAAGAAGAAGAAGCCATGTTGGGACAAAGATGGGCCTTTTGCCATTGTGAGGTGTTTGTTGGTTTTTTACGGCGGTTATTGCTGTTATAGAGGAGAGAGAGAGAGAGAGAGAGAGAGAGAGAGAGAGAACAAAATAAAAATAAAAATGAGAAATTATATTAAATTAGAAATTTCCATTCTGCCCTCATTCATGGTTTAAAAAGCTGAAGTGTAGGCCCCTTTGTCGGCTCCAACTCAGCACGACATCACATTTGGGGATAAATTCAAAATTTGGACTCGGGTGATGTTGTTTGAAAGTACAAGAACTAGTTTGATTAAAAAAAAAAATTAAGGACCATATTGATTTTAGGCCCAAAGTTAAGGAAGATTAAACCGAATTTTTTCCAAAAAAATATGCATATCTATTATAGCAAGCCAATTCTTCTCACCATGGTTAAATTTTTGAACTTCCTAAATGCCCTTGCATGATATATAATATATTATAACATAAAAATATTTATAAATCATGATACAATAGTAAATTAATTTATAAAAATAATTAAATTACAACATCATCAAAAAATGAGAAATTTTCTCATGATGTCCTCTGCTCATGATTATTTGTACTTTTTCTTTTCTTTTGTGATGTAAAAGCAAATTGACAAATGCTCTGCACATGTTAAGAGGATAGTGTTTATATAACAAAAAAAAATTCCTTCTTTTTTTAAAAGAATTGTTTATATAACTACAATTAGAGAGCAACACTTGTATGGGATTATAGCTGTTTTTTTTTTCTTTTGTGATGTAAAAGCAAATTGATAAACGCTCCGCACATGTTAAGAGGATATTGTTTATATAACTACAATTAGAGAGCATCACTTGTATGGGATTATAGCTGTTCTTTTTTTTTTTGTTTTTTTTGTTTTTTGTGATGTAAAAGCAAATTGACAAGTACTCCGCACATGTTAAGAGGATAGTGTTTATATAACTACAATGAGAGAGTATCACTTGTATGGGATTATAGCTGTTTGACGGTAGCAAATCCTCTGTGCTGAATTATCTGTCTCCTTCCATGTCTCATAATAGATTGTTGACACCTGTTCAATCTGTTTAAATCAATGAAACACTGTTTTCTCCCCGTTACAAAAAAAAAGAGAAAGAAAAAAAAATTAATTTCTTTATAGATTTTACTTATTAAAAAAATAACTTGTTTCTAATTATCCCCATTAAACTTCAACATTCCACAGATCGAAGAGATGAGATGCAAAATCAATAGTCCTCATCTGCAACGCCGATGGTGGCCTTGTTCAGAGTCATCCCTCGATCTCTTAAAAGACCAAGATTTTTTTTTTTAAAGGACTAAGATCTGACAACTGATCCATGATTCTCAAACCAATACTGAGCTTTCTGAGAGGTGTTTCAAGATGTTGGTTTGTTATATTAGATTGACATCAGATCAATTTATTATTAGTCTTGAATTCTTGATTAAAGTCATAGAATAGGCTATTGGAGTACGTGGGTTGTTATTATTGATGATTGTTAATGGGAGTTGCAAATGAACACTGAAGCCTTACAGTTTCAAGATGAACCCAGATCTTGATATATTGTATTCAGCAAAATCAAATCAACCTGACCTGATTGGATAAGAAAGTCTACTTGAGCGATTTGAATACACTGGTCTCATGGATACATGAAAAGTGAAATGCATGAACTTTGTGTTTTATTGATAATGTTTAGTTTATAAAGGTGTTAGGGGTTGATGTGTATGCCTAGCTAGCTCCCAAATTCGTGGTTGTATCATTTCTGTATGGCTGCATTTCAAGTTCTCAACTTCCCCCGGTTTTCTTTTTCTGGGAAACGTACTGCTTATTTGTAGAAACTGAAAGAATTTTAGGTGGTGACTAAGAACAGCTGAGACCAAATTCATTTTGTTTCTTTTATTTCATTTTTCTTGATTTTTATTTTGGTAGGTTGCTTGTTTGGTTAACGGAGCTAAATGGCTGTGAGGTGAGTTGGACTGAAATGCATAGGTGTCAAGAGATGAATAGAGGGACAGGGAAGGAGATAGAGAATTGGGGACAGAACATTTCATGCCCTGTTTGACAATGTCAGTTAGCGTATCACCCGAGGAGGCTGAGCGAGGAGTTTCTAATTGCATGTACTCTGCATGTATCTGAGCGCAATAACACGTTCTGAATTTTGATCCTTTTATGATAGTGATGTGTGTGGTGTGCTAGCCGCCGTATGCAGCCAGAAACCAGCCTGTATAGAAATCAAAGAAACAGTAACTTTCGTTATGGAATCTAAATTTCTGACGGAAAAAGAAATCGGTTAGTTGAGCAAGCAACTATTGTTGGCCAAGGTTGTTTTCAACACCTAGTGACTATGACTTCTACTAGATCAAAGTTTGGTGTGACGTTGTCAATGTGTAAACTTACAAGTAGGGCAGCCACTCGGTTTGGTAATTATCAAACCGACCGAATACCAACCGATATTTTAAGTTTGGTAAACTGATTTTTTGATAATCGAGACCGATAAAATCGAAATCGAAAATTAACGAAAAAGTTGGTTTGATTTTGGTAAATACCGAATCTACTGATTATCTAAATATTAGCTTTATATACTATGATTTTCAATACACTTACATGTATATTAAGAAATAAACATAAAAATTTTCATAATAGTATGAACATTACTACATATACTACATTCAGAGCCGGCCCTGAGATTTCCGGGGCTCTAGGCGAAAAAAAAATTGGGGCTCCCTACCAATATAAACCCATTTTCAATTGAAATACTGCCATACAAATGATACAATACCATTATCATAATATATTAAACTCAATTTCAATTGACAGCCAGCAAATCAAAACAATTTTCTTTAATCTCAACTATAAAATTAGAGTCAGTCAACTAGTCCAGTTGGTTGTTTGCTTAATTCATTGTTTTGCAGTCTCAGACTACTAGGACTAGCACAAACAAATAACTCAAGATTAAAAGGAGAACGAGAGACTTAATTACCTCTCCCACCCAAACAGAAACTTAACATAAAATTATCATCACCCAAATACAAAATTGAAGACTCGTCCCCTTCTACCCAACTGAAAAAGAACTCGTCTCCAGCTACAGATAATCAGATAAAACAAGACTTCAATAATGGATCAAGAACTCACAACAGGCTTCCATTTCTACCCAACTAAAGAAGAACTCGTCTCCTTCTACCTCCTCAACAGGAGAAAGAGCCGAACATGCATAGTATTGGAGCAAGATAGACTTAATTATCTGGACAAGTTCGTTTGAGAAATGAGAACGAGAGAGATTCAACAGTAGAGAAGAACAAACGTCACGTACAGAGCTACAGGCGTACAGCGATGAAACAATAAAATACATGCCAGATAATTTTTTTTTATCTTTTTACATATATATATATATATATATATATTAATAGGAGTTATATTTTTTTGGGGCCCTTGTAACCGGGGGCCCTAGGCCTGTGCCTGTTGGGCCTATGCCCAGGGCTGGCTCTGACTACATTAATAGTACATGTATTTTAACTAACCTAATCAAAGATGGTTAAATGACCTAGTTTTATTGAAAATGACTCAAACTTGATGTCATATATACAAAAGAAAGCTATTATTAGAAGATGAGTACAAAGTTTACGATTATAAAATTGAAGAACCTAGTTTTGTTTGTTCTAATTTTAATTACAAAGAATTAGTTGTTCTAAAGTTGGTAATACCGAAAATTTTAGTTGGTAATTTGTAGCTCAATTTTGAAACCAAAAGCTTTGGTTTTGAAGTTGGTAATATCTATAACCGATTCGAACTGACCGAGTGACAGCCCTACTTACAAGTCTCATTTTCTTTTCACTGTGTAAACCGAAGAAAACAACGTGTAACTACGTTGGAATTTTGTGATGATATATATACAGCAAGAGAACAAATTGAATTTTTCGAGATAGATACAAACTACTAGTTTGAAAGCAAATGTAACTGTGAATATGATTCCTTTCAATGTCAACTTTGCATGAGGAAAGTGATTCAAATACGTAACAAAAACTTTGGAGCTTGGGCAGGCAGGTTTGCCTAGCTACGAGACCATCGACGCCAAACTAACTGGTACTGATTTTTTTTTGGTCGGAAACTAACTATAGTACTGATTAAGAAACAGAACGAAATTGAGTTGTGAAAATTAGCCAGAGATCAAGATTATTACAATTAGCAAATTTATGTGAACAGACATAAATTTATGTGAGCACTTTGAATTACTTTTGTTTTATTTATTTATTTGCACTAAACGATTTGAAGAATCGGATTCCGAACCTCTTCATCTATGTCAATATTGTTCTCATTTCTGAATAAAGTCGATCACCATGGTTTAAAATGGGTACATGCTTTATCAAAATGTATCAATTTTAGTGTGTTTGTGTTGAGTGTTAGGGTATCATACCTACTGACAGTCATAATGTATTGTAAATAATTAATTATGTGATGAAATTTCTGTAAAATTAGAACACAAAATAATATCATTATATTGTTATTAACAATAATAATAGAGATAATTAAGAAAACCAAAGAAAGTAAGAAAATTTGGGTTCGGATCAAGTGATGTCATATTTTACACAAATTTTGACACACCTTGTGAGTTATTAGATTTTAAAATATTCAATGGTCTGGATTGCTTGAATGATGTCAACAGACAACAGAACACCAAGTGATGTGGATAATGACATGGCATTATATATTTTTAATCTAAAATTATTAGTTGGATTACACTTTTCTTTATGAAATTAAAAAAGAAAATAAAAATTTGGAGAATACTGAATACATGACATCCACGATAAGAGGAAACAAAAAAAAAAAAGAGCAGGAGAAAAAACGTTGGATGCTAGAAAGAAGAAGACCAGGGAGTAATCAAAGCAATCACATATCCAAACCATTAAAACAGGTTTCACATCATAGCCAACTCTGCTCAACAGAATCATAGTGTAATGTTGTATGCATAAATTTGGAGACATGAAGTATGCATGCCAGGTGTTTGATAGAATTCTTGAACTAAGTGTTTTCATTTTGGAACACCATGATCAAATGCTATAGTTTAGGAGACATTCCTCCCATGCAATATCTATGTATATAGCAATGAAAGAGGATGGGTATGAAGCCCCACTATTCTACATTCTCATTCTTGTTAAGAGGATATACTGGTGATATTATATTGAAATGGGAAAAAGAGTTTCCGTGCCCATGCTTTGAAGTGATGTTTTTGATTCTAATGTTTTTGTTCACAATGCATTAGTGCATATGTACTCTCTTTGTGGTCAAATTGATATGGCACGTGGGATTTTCGACATTGTCAGTGTGAAGGATGTTGCTACTTGAAATGCAATGATCTCTGGGTACAATAAAATCAAGAAGTTGATGAATCTTGGAAACTTATCAGTGACATGGAGAAGAAGGGAGTATTGGCACCATCAATTGAGCCTTCTTGCATATATATTTTCCTAATAAAGTTTTTGCCTAATTGATATGGCACGTTTGGTCTTCTGCTCTTCTTTTTTCTTTTTTCTCTTTCTTTTGCCGTTTGTTCTTGTGCTATTCTTGTTCTTTTTTTTTTCTTTTGATTGTGTACAGTTCTCATACAAACAGTATTCAATTCATTTTTTTATTTCATAAAGAAAAGTGTAATCCAATTACAATTTTAGATTAGAATTATATAATGCCATGTCATTGTCCACATCATTTGGTGTTATGTTGACATCATTCAAGTAATGAATCTAGACCATTGAATATTTTAAAATCTAATGACTCACAAGGTGTGTCAAAATTTGTGTAAAATAAGATGTCCCTTGATCCAGACCCAATTTTTATAGAGTTAATGACATATAAGTGCATCTTTGAATGTTTTTTTAGCCATAAGGCCACCAACTAATTTTTTTCCTCATAAGGCCACTAGATTTAAAATGGTGTTATATTTTGGATATAATAACCAACATATTTACATAAATGTCATTAGATTAAAAAGTCAACAACCATTCTCTCTCTTCTCTCCGGCGAGGTCTCCGGCCAACTCCGACGACTACAAAAGCTACTGTCACTAACACCAAAAGCTACTGTCGCTAGCAACAAAATCTACTCCGGTGAGATTTCTGGCAATCTCCGACGAGGTCACAAAAGCTACTATCACTAGCAATCAAAACTACTGTTACTAGCAACAAAAGCTACGCTAGTGAGATTTCCGGCGAGATAACAAAAGCTACTATCACTAGCAATAAAAACAACTGTTACTAGCAACAAAAGCTACGCTGGTGAGATTTCTGGCAATGTCACAAAAGCTACTATCACTAGCAATAAAAGCTATTGTCACCAATAAAAGATGTGCTCCAAAAAAATCAAAAGCCACTAACACCATTAACAAAAGCTACTGTCGTCGACACAAAAAGATACTCTCACCAACAACAAATGGCTACTGTCACCATCACCAGTAACAAAAGCTATTGTCACCAATCAAAATGAAAATAGAAAAGCTACTGACATCAGCTTGAAAAGATACTAACATAGGTACAGAAAGCTACAATCGCTATGATGGAAAACCACTATAATAGTTAAAAAGAGGTAATGATTTGAAAACAAAAGCTATTAACATTATCAACAAATGAAGCTATTATCACTAACATATACACATGAAGCTATTATCACTATATTGAAAAGCCACTAGAACAATTACACAGAGCTATCAAATTGAATGACAAATATCAACAAATGATTTTCTAACTTTTCCAAAAATTGTAACAATACATAATTCCAGGTTTTGAACAAGTGTAAAATTTCCAGATCCAAGCAATTGAAAAATTGTGATTGCATTGAGGACTCGGATTTTACCAATCTCATTACCAATCGATAGCAAAGCAAAGCTAGTAAAAGTAGCGGTAATTGCCAGAATTTGGTGTTGAAGGTTCAGAAAGCCGAAAAGCGGGGATTCTGCCACCGTATTTGCAGTAGATCCACTTTGTCGCAGACGAGCTTGAGCAACTGAAGCCAGATTTTAGGCTGTATATGAACGTGGATGATTCCATCGCCGTCGCCGACGACTTTTGCAATGCTGTGAGGCATGTGTTATCTCAGCCACCAGATCAAGATTTTCTATCATCTCATGATGAGACCGAGGCCAGGAGTCAAGTGGTTTCAAAAGCATCGAGTGCTTCAGATCTCAGCCGCTTGCCGGAGAACGACAGCTTCAAATTTGAGCTCCTAGCCTCCGGGCTCGATGATCGGAAGCTTGAGGTTCTTTATCTTCTTGTGCGGTTGCCATTCAATCGAAGCGATGATGAGAGCTTTGAGCCGTTTTAGCTGCAGTTAGTGTAGTCGAAGGTCTTCGAACCAGAACGGCTGCATCGAACAGAGGAGTTGATTCCATGTCTAGGTTTTTGAATTGAACCCTGAGAGAGGGAGAGGGAGAGAGAGAGAGAGAGAGAGAGAGAGAGAGAACCAGATCTGGTTGGCACCGGTGAAAATAAGATAATATATAGATTTTATATAGGAAAACTTATCGAGTCGAGGCGTGCAAGCGCACTATCCTAAGAATTAGTCCCTTATTGCACAAGGTTGAATGACGAACTTCCCCCAATATATAACAACTCTTCAAGCTCCTCGTGCAGCTAAGAAGCTCCATTGAATCTTAATCATCCATGAACTCAAAATGGTATATACTTAAAATAGATATATGTCACTACTAGAAAACTTGTCTTTTACGACGCACAAATTACGGAGTGCATATCGTGTGCACCGTAAAAGATGGTCATTTACGGCGTGTTTTTTTGTGTGCCGTAAAAGACTTCTCTTTTTTGTCTTTTACGGCATGTTTTTCATGTATGCCGTAAATGTGTAAGTATATTTACGGCGTGCTTTTTTGTAAGCCGTAAAAGACTTCATTTTATGATCTTTTACTACGTGTTTTTGATTTGCGCCGTAAGTATCATGTTTATAAAATAAACTTTTACGGCTTGCTTCGCCGTGAATATCATAAGAGCCTGCTAATATTTTCGGCTCAAATTCTAATTTCCCTCTCTGTAATTCATATATTTTCGGCTCTCTCATCTCTTGCTTTCTCTTCTTATCTTCATCCTCGCCCAAATTCCCAGTTACCTCTTATCTCTCTCGTTCTCTTATCTTATTCTAAACAAGATTAGATTAGAGCGTCAAGTGTTCGGGAGGGCGGCCATACAAGGAAGGGGGAGCCCATCACCGTAAACTAGATTTGATCTCTCTGCGCCAATATGTACGGCCTCTGGCTCTCCCAACGCTGCCACCCCACTCGGACAACTATGACGATAGCCGTGCCTAGCCCTATAATATGTCCTGCAAAAGGCCCAGCCCCCTCATCCCGGCAAGAAGCAGTTCATCATCGAATCCTTCAAAGGTTTGGCCTCGATCCCAAAGCTCGTGTCTGTCGCGGTAATTACAATCTACAACTCTCCCTTCCCCAATTTGGCCATGATTTTATGAATTTGTTTGGGCTGATCTTAATTGCAATTGGGTTGAATGGAGCAGCAGAGAAGTACATCAGGGTCGTCGTAGAGCCCCCAGATCGCCGCCATCGCAGCTGCTACTGTCAGTCTGGCGAAATTAGGAGCGAAAGCCAAGCGCCAATCCGTCGCCGCCTCCTCCTCCTCCTCCGCGCCAATTCGCTTTTCTTCTTCTTCTTCTTCTTCATCTCCGTTACGCTTCTCCCCTCCTACGACGTCATTTACTGCTTCGTGCTTGATCGACCAGCTTAGGGCCGTTTTCCTGGACATGGATAATTAGGTTTCCAGTTTCTCATCTTTCTTAAATTATAGTAGGCATGATAATTTTCAATTGGGATTGTAGTTTAAGCTTATAGTTTAGCAATATGGAAGCTTAAACATGGAATCTTGTGCTGTTGAATGCGCGTGTGCTATGGGTTTATTTGTTAATTGGTGTAAATCTTGCTAATATTTTGGTTGAATTTGTGGTCTTGAAGTTGAGTTGATGCCTAATGACATGTTCAAAAGTTGGTTGTTTGTGGGTATGAGATTGACTGCCCTTATTAACTTGATCATCCTTTGCATCCTTTGTTTCAAGAAGAGTCTCACCTCCTAGATTAATATATTAATACATCATAAATGACTTGTTCTTTGTTACATCAGCTATTAAGGTATAAAGTTGGACGGATAGAGCAGCTAGAAACTTCTGATTAACCAAAAGCTTGAGGTGCCAACGCTGTAAGTTGACAATGCCAATCTTTTGAGATATAATATCTATTTTGTCCCCCTCGATGCATATGTTTAATTTTAATATAATAAGTCAGGTGTGAGGAAGGGCCTCCCAGCCTGGCTGGGTTCCAAACCCCTTAAAAAAAAATGCAAAGCTGAAATTTGAATAAGCTTACAAATGTTTTGAAGTGTTCTCCTTACAGAACCTGTTGTGCTTTGTACACACAAGCTGACACAAATGGCATTTGTATATCTCATATTCGTGGTTGAAGCTGAGCTTCCTTGCTGTTACAGCTGTAGGTTTAGAAACCTAGGTTATGTTAGGTATAGCTGTTCTTTGAAGAAAAGCTGGCTTCTCCTTATTTCTGAGAATAAATAGCTGAAAAGCAAAGCAGCTGAGTATTTGGTAAACTGACTTTTTATAAGTGTTGTCAGTGGCAAAAGCAGTGTTAAAGTGTTTGGTAAACTCAAACTGGCTTGTGCTTTTTGTTTATGGAATGACCAAATTGGATATGAGAGGTTATTTTGCCTTGATTTTTGGTAATACAATGTTGTTCAAATGCTTTTGTTATTATTTTTAATCTTTATTATGTCCTTATTAATTTTTGTCAACTTTCAATTTTTATTAATCATGGTGACCGTATGATTAATACTGGACAATTTTAAAAACAACTTATACAAATATATTAGTACTATTGATTTCTGATTGGCATCAACTAACCACAAAAAATATCATAATGACTAATTTGGACATGAATGCATTTTTTACCTTAAAACAAAACCAAGAATGTGGTTGAATATTTCTGGGACCAAACACTAGTTTTCGTTGTCTCATTATCTAATTGCTTTCAAGAGTTTTGTAATATTTGGTTATGTCATATGCTTTAGTAATGGCAAAGTAATCATTAACTTTCTAAATTCTGATTGTTCCCCCGAGATACTTTCAACTGTCTCAAAGTATGAAGCTTTACAGTTAATTGTGTTTGTGTTTAAGGTGAACTGATACAACATGAAAAATTGTGTTCATCAAGAAAATACCAAGAACAAGAAGTTACATTTTGAATTTATGGATGTAATATACAACAAAGAATGGAGTGGGATCACTTAGTAGAGTCAGTACAATATATCAAACATATTGAAACAACGCTTATTCAAACTGCTAGCATTTCTAATAGTGCAGCTTTGACAGATAAAAATATAGCTTACACCTCTATAGCCTAGAATATAAACAAGGTCTTGTAAACTGCTACCTCTCTTGTAAACGTCATGGGGCTTCTCATCAATTACAAAAACAAGCTAATTCTAATACCATGATGCTTAAGAGGAGCGGCAAAAACAGTAATACTAAACACAGCACAGATCCATCCAACCGTGGCAATGTGTTTGGTTCCACTTAGAAGGAAGACAGTGATTGCCAATGTCCACCCAAACACTATATTTACAATTTGTTTGGTTCCACTTAGAAGGAATTCAGTGTAAAAATCTGCAAGAGGTGCATAGGTACATACAAACAAGACAGGCCAGTAGAACATTCAAGCAGGACATTCTTAAGCTCAGATAAAAGTAATCAAACAGAAAACAGATGTAGGTCGTAACTAGGCCCTCGAATCAGTAAAGTATCAGAGACAACAGACATGCAGACCCTTTTATCCAATTTCTATGCCTAACAAATTCATAGAGAAACTGCAGCTGGCATACTGCAGATTATAGATGGCATACTACAACTCTTACAACTACACCCAGCTTCTCTTGTTTCAGGTTTAATATGATTGAGCTAGAACCAGAAAGTCCAAAACCTGAAGCAATGAGAAACCTTGCTAGAGGGGGAACTCGCTGCCTTGTCTTCTTACATGTTATTTTCGAATACACCCAGGGCTCAATCGTTTAGTACTGCTTTGAATCACTTTGATTCATTTACCAGAAAATAGAAGCAAAGTTCTATCAATCAATTTCACCAAAAGAAAAATCAATTAAATAACATCAAGAAATATTCATGTAATTTAGATTAATCACAGATTCAAACTCTCTTCTAGCGTGGGTGATATACAACATAAACTTCTATACATCAAACCCAACCCTAGATTTCTAATGATAAACCAGAAATTTTCAATACATCGGTTTCATATCTCTTCTTAGTTTTCACTTTCATAAAAGAAAGCAAAGTTTTGATTATATATTGATAACAATATAAACATGAACTCACTTCTAAAGCAAACCTAACATTACACTCACACAGCTCAAGTATTCATTATCAATTGGAACATGCAAGCCATTTTCTCAACCAAATCAGTATCCAACTTCTAGAATAAAGTTCCAAGGCAACTAAGCTAATCAGCTACCTTGAATTTAAGCTGAGAAATCAAATTCACACCAGTAAATGCCCAAACCAGAGCAATTTCATAAGCAAAAACAAAGACCTAGAAATCTATTTCCTTGAAGCCAAAATCTGAAGAAAAAAAAATGTTGAAGAATTAAACCCTAATTCCCCAACTTTCCATAAATATATTCAATTAATTCCATAACTCTAATATCTGGAATCGTGATGTTGATTGACGCGGACAAGGAAAGAGAGGCCAGAGGGTTAAGGAGTGAGGTGATACCAGTCAAAAAGAAAGATAGAGAGATTCGAGTGAGCAGCGTTTGCGTGAAGTTTGAAGAGAAGAGTATCCATGGCGTCTGCGTAATTACTTCAACCAAGGGAGGGTAGAGACCGGTATTATTGAAATTTTATTAATTTACAGTCACCAGCACCACAGTGATCTCCAGGCTTCTGGCTTCCAAAAGGAAGGGTGAGGCTACTTCTGCTTTTAGACGGAAGTTGTAGCAGCTTCTGGAAGAAGCGGATGAAAAGTTGGATGACCAAATGCTTTTGGGTCTTCTGCTTATAAGCGGGGGAGCTAAAAAGGCCCCCCCCCCCCCCAAAAAAAAACGCAGCCCTAATTTGTTGTTTCGCATTTGTCAGACATTTATTGACTACAAAACCCAAGAATTTGCCTCCCAGTATGCCAAACACGCGCTTGTCCGGGTTGAGTCACATACCATATTGGAGTAAGATGTCGAAGACAATGCCCAGGTTCCTAATGTGATCCTCAATAGTGACACTTTTGACAAGCATGTCGTCTACATATACCTCCATAATCTTACAGATATGGTCCGCTAACATGGCATTGACTAGTCTCTAATATGTGGCTCCGACGTTCTTTAGACCAAATGGCATTACCTTGTAACAATATAAACCCTTGTTGGTGGTGAAGGATGTATGCTCTTGATCAGAGGGTTCCATGGTGATTTGGTTGTAACCTGAGAAGGCGTCCATAAAGCTAAGGAGCTTGTGACCTGCAGTGGAGTCAACTAGCCGATAGATTAGTGGTAGGGGGAAACTGTCCTTTGGGCAAGCCTTGTTCAACTTGGTGTAGTCAACACACATGTGCCATTTTCCGTTGGGCTTCTTTACTATTACAACGTTGGAGAGCCATGTCGGGTAGGAGACTTTCCTGACAAACCCGATGTCTTGGAGTTTCTTAACCTTGGCATGGATGACCTTGTATTTTTCTTCTGTGAACGCTCTTCTTTTCTATCAGATTGGGGAAACATCGGGTGAGATGGTGAGTTTATGAGTGAGTAGGGCTGGCGATATCCCTGGCATATCGGCGTACGACCATGCGAACACTTCCTGTCGGGTCTTGAGGAAGGCGATTAGCTCTGCTTGAAACTGTGGATCTGTTTTGGACCTGATCTTAAATTTTCTTTCTGGATGTGTATCGGAAATAGAGACTGATATCAGGTCTTCCAAAGCATCTGGTCTCGGGTGCTTGAGCTTGCGCTTATCGTCCTTCTTTTTGCTGCGTGTATCGCTGTCATCTAGAGTCTCGAGATCTTCTCTTGGATCATCGGGCTTGTCGGAGGGGGAAGGTAGGTCTGAAGTTAGGAGTACCTCTCGTCTGCCATGTCCCCTCGCGACAGTCAAGGAGTTGCATTGTCTTGCGAGCTCTTAATCGCCCCTGATGGTGAGGATGCCGCCCGGGCTAGGTATCTTCATCATTAGCATATGTCCTGCCACAAAGCATTGGAGTCCCCAAATGGCGTCTCGTCCCAAGATGACGTTGTAGGAGGAAGGGCAGTCGACAACGATAAAATGTGTGGTCATAGTGGGGATACTGCTGCCTCATCAGAGTGTGATCCGTAAGTTGTCGGATCCTAAGGGTTGCGTGATATCTCCTGCAAAGCTAATTAGGGGCTCGTGATCTTGACTCAGTTTGTTCTTGTCCCAGTTGAGGCCTTCGTAGCAGCTGCCGAACTTGACGCTGACAGCCGCGCCGCAATCAACCAGGATCCGATGGCATCGATAGTGGTTGATTACCAAGGTGATTAGGAAGGGGTCGTCATGGTGCTTTTTTATGGTGTCCTCGTTGCAATTAAAGGCTGTCGAGTTCCATTCTACCTGTGGGGTGTGGTAGCCATGGCTGAGTCCCAATATCTCCTGGCCCCGAGGGCATTTGTGTTTTTATGCATGGTGGGTCTCGGGTGTCCTTGGAGCGCCGTCGTGTATCGTAGGATATGTCCGTAGACCTTAATGGCGTTAGCGCCCTTAGCTGGAGTGCGATATTGCGAGAGCTGGCCGCTCTGGATGAGGTGCTCGATAGCATTTTTTAGTGCCCAGCAAATATTGGCGGGGTGGCTAGACTCCTCATGATATGTACAGTATTTACCGTTGTCTCGAGGTTTTGCCTGGCCAGGTTTGAGCAATGGCGGGCGTGGGATTATGTCCTTGTGGTTATTCCAGATATCCTCATAAGAAGTGGTGAGTGTGGTGTAAATCTCGTATCGGGGTGCCTCGAAGCGCTGGTCATCCCTGTGTCAGGTGCCGCTGTATGGTGCATCACGATATCGACTGCTTGAGAAGTTGTATTTTGGCTTCTAGGGGCTCTTCCCATACTGTTTGTCCATTTTGTCGTTGTATCCTTGTCGCTCTCGTTGAGAGCTGTCATGCTAGATAGGCTTGTCCTTGGCGGAATCATTGCATATACTTTTTGTTGTCCCAATGGGGTTGTTGACTTGAGGGACGCTGACTAGATGTGCGTTGGAGTTGGTTTCGCGACCAAAGGTATCATATTTAGCTTGTGCGAAGGCGGTAGCGGCATTAAGGAGGTCATTATATGTCGTGGGTGGATTGGTGTTTATTTGTAGTAAGAAGTACCTCGGTTGGAGTGCTTGCTTGAATACAGATGCTGCTAGGGTCGGGTCAAGGGAACGACATTGTGTAGCTTGTTTCTGTCAGCGAAGGATGAAGTCTCATAATCGCTCATTTGGCTGCTTTTTTAGCCGGAATAGGTCAGGTGTCGTGCGATACTCGCTGCCGCACAAAATGAATATGCGGAGAAATTTGTCCTCGAGCTCCTGGAAGCTATCGATGGAGTTGGGAGGAAGATTAAGAAACCAACGCATGGCCTCATCGGTTAGGGTTTCCTCGAACGCGTGACATGCCATTGCGTCTGTGTATCCGGTACCGTGTAGGATGGACTGGAACACTTCTAAGTGGTGGTAAGGGTCTCGAGTGCAGTTATATTTCTCAATCTTGAAGGGCTTGACCTTTGGTGGGTGCTTCTTGGCCTTTATTCGGGCAGTGAATGGTCCCATCTTTCCCTGAAAGCCTACCGTAATTGGTTGCCAACCGGTCCTGTTTTCGGCGTTTTCAACTCGTGCTTGTAAGGAGGAGATGGCTTCGTTCATTTGGACCAAGAGTCGAGTATTGTGGTCATGTGGAGGTATGTTGGCGGCTGTGGAGGAGTTTGCGCCCAAGGTTCCTGCTATATTATGGACAGGCTGAGGTGGTGACGCCGTGCCTAGTTGATTGGGGAGTACGGGTGAATTCAAGTAGATGACTTGGGGTCCTGCACTCGTGTTTCCAGGCGTGAGGCCCGTGGGGCTTCCCTATGTGGAGCTTGGGGGCACAAGGTACCGGCGAGGCCAGTGCCTAGGTCGGTGGTGAGGACTACTCCTGGTGTCGAGAAACCACCGATAGTTGGTATCGGGGTTTCCTGTTGATGGGCTTTGTCCAATGCTTTGTTATGCGCGACTAGCAGTTGGAGTGCCTCTCGGAGGATGCGATTCTGGTTTGTCATATTTTCAACCTCCCGACAAGTAGCCATGGCTGCTGCGTGCTCGACCTTGGCTTGTGCGCGTGTCTCCATGAGGTCACGCATCGCTATCTCTAGCGCGGTGGTTGGGTCAGTGGTCATGACTAATCGAGCCTCGGTGTTCGGGCTCTGGTAAGGACTTTAACACCGATCGGCCTTACCTAGCCGGAATGTTTGTGCTATGCAACTCGGTGAGTGAACATGAACGTGCGAGTGACAATTAATAAATCTATGGAATGCAGATACTCACAAGTCACACTAAAAATAAAATCAAAGTATAAAGTGTTACCCTAATGCCTTGATTCTATACGGGTATGAACAAAGAAACGCATGAATGCTAGAAAACTTGTTTATAGATCCAAACGTTCTGGTGATGTCTCTTTTTGGTGATTTTCTTAATGAGTGCAGGAATGTAAATAATGCAAAGTAAACAACAAGAAAGTAACAGTGCATAAAATAAAGATAAACAACATGAATGTAAACCGCGGGAAATAAAGTGCAGACAAAGTAAACAGCGAAAAGATAAATTGCATGAATGTAAAGAGCAACAAAATAAAGTGCAGGAAAGATAAATACCGGTAAAGAAAGCGATAAGATAAACACATAAAGATTGATAAGTGTTGCTGAATTGTTAAAATGTATTGAGATAAAATTTAAGTAATCACATAGAGTGTTTGGTCGAGGACCTCTAACAATGAATCCTAGGGTCCTTTTTATAGTGAAGCTAAACTACTGAATGAAGGAAAAGAAGCAATCTCAGCCTTTATAGCTAAGACCGCATTGATTACAAATACAACAGTATTCATGTTTGTGATATTTTTGATGTTATCAATGATTGATTCCTTCATGAGCAATCAATCAGGTCTTGTAATTGATGATTGGCAGTAAAACCCCTTAATGCTTTTGAAGTTAATTAAACCAAGCTTTGGTAACGTTTCTCCTGACAATCAAGCTCTTTAATGTACCGTGGCTAATTGATTCATTATGTCTTGTGGATCCGCGGTCATTCATTAAGCCTTGTGAGTCATTTGATCTGAGAAACGGTTCTTCGAACACGTTATCTTCTACCATAAATTTGATAATCAACTTTGTAAATCTTTAATGTGCTGCGGCTAATATTAGCCGCAGTCATTCATTACGCCTTGTGGGTTAGGCCTACCTATCTGCCACGTGAGCCTTGCCAAATATTGGTTCAAACAGAGCCCCCCTAGTCGCTTGAGCTTTGATATAGATGTCGAGTGGTTAAGGGACTAAAATATTATTTCTAGAAACTCTTTTGGTAAGGCACACGCTCTATTATAAGCGTTGATGACATTCATCATGTCGCGGCTATTCAACCATTCAATTGCAGACCTAAGCCAATTTCTTGCGGGCCTTACCAATCTTTGTGCCATGTGGGCATTGCCAATTTTAGGTTCAAATAGAGCCCCCTTAGTCCTTTGAGTTTCGGCATAGATGTCGAATGATTAAAGGACTAAAAGACTATTTCCAAAAAATTTACTTGGCAAGGAACACGCTCTATTATAAGCGTTGCTGATATTCATCATGCCGCGGTCATCACTATGGTTCTTCGTTATGCCACGGCTATTCAACTGTTCAACCACAGTTCTATGCCAAATTCATTGTGGGCCCTACCCACCTATCTTCCATGTAGGGCTTGCCAAATTTGGATTCAAACAGAGCCCACTTCAGTCCCTTGAGCTTCGGCATAGATGCCGAGGGGTGAAGGGACTAAAGGATAATATCACAGGCTTAATTGGCAAGGTACACTCTATACGCTTCTTGCCTAATGTTGCTGACATCTCTCAATCTTTGGCATGTTTCTAAGCTCATTACTTCATGGCCATATAACCATGGCTCAATTCAAACACGGTCTTTTGTTATGTTGTGGCCATACATCTGCTGTTATTCACCAATCGTGGTCCTTCACTTGCTATGGCCATTTAATTGCGGCCATTTGCCAGCCACTGTCGTTCAACCACAGCCTTCTCCAGCCGCGGCTCTTCACTAGCTGCAGTCATTCAACTGTTCAACCACGATCCTTCTCTCCTCAAGCTACTATTGTATCTCTTGATCCTGTCCCACCATTTCCAATCTTCTAGCCAAGGCAAGTTCCCATTGCTGTCGACATTTTTGAGTTTTAGACAAAGGTGCAACGTAGTAATCTCTAGAGATTCTGCCATACCATCTACTATCATAAGTAATTGGAGGTTTGTATGTTTGTAACCTTCTTTCACCATATTCTCTATCGCCTCCGTTACTTTGAGTGGTATTCTTACCAACCTAACTAGTGCGGTTGGTTCGGCGGTATTCTAGTTGAGATCTCATCTTTCATCGATCAATTTGACCCAAATCTATTGGAGAAACTTCCCTAATTCCATTTCCACAAGGAGGGTTATCATAACAATGCTTTCTATGGACGGGCTTTGGCCCAAGCTTTGCGGCTACTGGTCTTTCTCTCTTGGAGTGCTCTTCTCCATGTCTTCTATAATAACTTAGTTCTGCAGCAGAAGATATTCTTTGATTGAATTCTACTTGTGACTGAGACCTTTGAGAAACACCTTGATCAAGCAACTTACCCTTCTCCCTGACTCTATTGTTGTTATGAGTCTTTAGTTGTAAAATATTATCAAGACCAACCTCTTTCTGGCACTTTCTGCATAGAACTGCGGCCACATGGACTTGAGCAATTGTTAACTTAGAAGGAGAAATCTTGATTGAACCCACCATCACTCTTTCAGCCATAGAGAGGTCCTTCTGGTTTGCACTCATGTCAGCTGCCATGGGAACCCCAGCACTGATCATATTAACTTTGGCAGCTGGGAAAGGGTCGCTATCCACCTTCATTGTAGAACTTGACTTGTCAGGGAACTTGAGCTTTCCTTGATCGATTAAGTCATGCACAACATCATGAAAGATAACACAATTATTAGTCGAATGTTTCCAGAAATTATGAAACTTACAAAACATTCTTCCTTCCATTTGTTCAACAGATGGCAAAACATGGCAAGCAAATAATTTAATTAACTTCGCAGCTAAAAGTTGATTAAAGATCAAATTAGCCTTGCGAATTTCAAACGAATATGTGCGTGGTGGAGATTTATAGGTGTCGTATAGTGAACGTGCAACTGACTCCGTTTTCTCTAGAGCCTTACATACAAAAGGTCATTTCATAGTAAGCTCGGCCGAATTAATTTCAGCCATATCTTCGTTGCTACTCCACTTCTCAATATGGGCCACGCCTACAGCCTAACTAGTGTAGTATGTGCCTTTTGAAGCAAGTTTTTTCTGCACTTCCTCTCTCAAAATTGCATCGTATCTTCTGACTCTGGATTCAAGTTCGTAAAGATCTTTGAATGTTAGACCTTCAAACTTTTTCCTGAACTTGAAGCCAAGTCCAGCCAATGCCATCTCTACAAACTCAGATTCTGGTAACTGCGCTTTACATCTGGCTTTGAGGAGCTTAAATCTCCCTATATACTCTTGAGCAGTCTCATTGGCTGTCTGAAATGATTTAGCCAACTCAGCTACCGGTATGTTTTGCTCTACCTTGTGGAATCGGTCATGGAATGCTCACTCAAGATCCCTCCAATTTTGGATAGAATTGGGTGGTAGGTTCACGAACCATGAGAAGGCTGGATCGATAAGAGAATTGACGAACAACTACATGCGGTTCTCTTCTCTATTTGCCTCACCACATTGTGAAATAAATCGCCCGATGTGTTCAACCGTGGACTGATAAGCATCCCAAAAGAAAACAAATGGAAAGATGGAACACGGTATCGATGCGGTAAGTGAACTTGGTCGATATGAGGTGGATACGACTTCGTATAAGTAGGCCTATCTACCCGTCGGCGCAGATCACCCACCATGCCCTCCACCAGATTCTGAACTTCATTAGAGAATAGGTCTATTATGATCACCATGCCATGGCTGCATTGGTTGTTGCTGGTTTTGGATAAGCTGCCATCATATTCCATGCTCCGCATGATGTGGTGGATTGTGATGCAGGGGAACTTGTTGGCCATATCCTTGATTTGCCGCTTGGTTTAGCTGGGGCTACGGACCAGTAGTTTGTTGTTGCGCATATACTTATTGATTGAGAAGTTGAACATGTCTCGCAATATTATTCTGGTTGAGGGATTGATAAGCTAGGTGGTTCTGAGGCCGTGGAATCTGGTATACATGATTCTGGTTGCTTGTATTTTGCCCTAAGTGTCCACTAGGAAAAGCTTGTTGAGTTGACACTTGTTGAACTGACTGTTGTCACCGCTGTAAGAAAGACTGTTGCTGACTTAGAGAATGAACGATCACAGCTGGTCTTATCAGCATTGGTGCAGACTGTCCAATTGGAGGTGGTACTTGTTGTGTTTGACTGCTTTGACCTTGCTCAAAAGATCAATTTTTATTGCCTTCATTCTGACTACAATGCGGCACCTATGCTCCTGTTCCAATCTGAAACCAACGTATCCTCGCATTCATCATATCAGACTGCATTCCCATACTGCAGTTGAGTTGCCCAAAACTATTTTCAAGATTGCGATCGAGCAGAGTGAAACAATTTTCAAGACTTCGGCCTAACCGGCCGATGCCATCTTCAACATAGTCAAGATCATGGTTAAGACTCTGCCAAGATACATCGGCTGAAGTGGTTGCAGGTGCGCTTGTAGGTACTGGTTCATACAATAGATTAAATCCTGATGGCCAAAGAGTCTATTTTGTACCAACTGTTGCAGATGCATTAAGCATCTCATACAACGGATTATAGCTTGGAGAGAACCCCCAAGGGAACGATCCGGTATTGGCTGTAGCTGCTGGCACACTGACTGACTCATAAGGAGGGGTATACCCTGGTGGTAGGCCCCATGGATAAGCTACAGGATCATACGGTCGAGTATCAGCCACAGTTGTAAAATCAACTCGATTTGTTGCCCCTAAGGTTTGTACGATATGTGACTGCAGCTGCTGATGACTCGCTGTAGTGGAGGCTGACACTTCATAGCAACTGATGATGCAGGATGTGCCATGACTCCACTTGTAGAGATCCCACTTGACGTCGAAGTTGATGGTTGAGCTGATGTCATTGGGAGACTTGACATGGGTAAAATGGGATCTCTAGAGGTAGCTGATCTGTTTGGACAACAAGAAGAGGTGTGGCCTTGTTGCCTACACCTGTAACAACAATTCCATCAAGACTTGGCATAGGGATCTGATAACATTCACCGAGTGTTGTCCCACCAGGTGTGCCAAAAGATGTTCTCTAAAAAATCGTCTTGGCCACGTGTCACTGGGTCGAGGGCTTCTTTGGCTTACACGTGTCTTTCTGGAGTGGTATCGTGTGAGCAGGTGTGCCAACTCGCTGCCAGTAGGCCAAGCGAGGTTTTGTTATAGATTGTAGATCTTGCGCCGATCTGACTTCCAATCAGTTGATTGTGGGCCAATGAAGGATCAATCTCAGCCGCGGGGTTCTCTATGCCTTGAATGCAAGGACTTTAGCATGGATCGACCTTACCTAGCCGGAATGTTCATGCTGTGCAACTCAGTCAGTGAATGTGAAAGTGCGAGTGACAATTGATAAATCTATGGGATGTAGATACTCACAAGTCACAGTAAAAATAAAATTAAAGTATAAAGTGTTACCCTGATGCCTTGATTCTATACATATATGAACAAAGAAAAGCATGAATTCTAGAAAACTTGTTTACTAGATTCAAACGTTCTGGTGATGTCTCTTTTTGGTGATTTTCTTAATGAGTGCAGGAATGTAAATAATGCAAAGTAAACAACAAGAAAGTAACAGTGCAGCAAATAAAGATAAACAACATGAATGTAAACCGCGGGAAATAAAGTGCAGACAAAGTAAACAACGAAAAGATAAATTGCATGAATATAAAGAGCAACAAAGTAAAGTGCAGGAAAGATAAATACCGGTAAAGAAAGCGATAAGATAAACACATAAAGATTGATAAGTGTTGCTGAATTGTTGAAATGTATTGAGATAAAATTTAAGTAAACACATAGAGCGTTTGGTTGAGGACCTCTAACAATGAATCCTATGTCCTTTTTATAGTGAAGCTAAACTATTGAATGAAGGAAAAGAAGCAATCCCAGTCTTTATAGCGAAGACCGCATTGATTACAAATACAACAGTATTCATGTTTGTGATATTTTTGACGTTATCAATGATTGATTCTTTCATGAGCAATCAATCAGACCTTGTAACTGATGATTGGTAGTAAAACCCCTTAATGCTTATCAAGTTAATTAAACCAAGATTTGGCAACATTTCTTCTGACAATCAAGCTCTTTAATGTGCCGTTAGCCGCGGTCAAGTCATTCATTACGCCTTATGGGTCCGTGGTCATTCATTAAGCCTTGTGAGTCATTTGATCTCAATAACGGTTCTCCGAACACGTTATCTTCTACTATAAATTTGATAATCAACTTTGGGTTAGGCCCACCTATCTGCCACGTGAGCCTTGCTAAATATTGGTTCAAACAATTACAGGATACAGACTATTTAAACACAGAGAAAAATATCAAGCTAATATTATTGTCAAGTTAAAGGCTTTATAAGTTGGTCCAAATCAAATAACCATACAAACCAATGAAATGAATTCAAATTACTAGCTAGTAGGATAAACTCCATAAACTTAAAACATGCTTGACTATGAGTCTATGACTAACACCATTGACAGTAACATATATGTGAAACGGATATGAACCCTTTTCTCTTCCTTTTTTTTTTTTCAAATGATTTTCTTTTCTTTAAAGAGGAGCCAAGATCAGGTCAAGTAAAACCTTTTTTCAAGAACAAGAATAAATGAATAATACTATCAGAAGAAACACCCGACAATTAACAAGTAATAAAGGTAAGTTGGACACCCAATTCAAGCAGTGCATCACCTTAAGAACCTACATGTTTATGCTTTTAAATCCCGTAATCAACTAGTCAGAAGTTGAAATGATATTCAGGGAGCAGCTGCACTAACAAGTAACAAGTAAACCAACAAAGGCCTTTCTCAAGAGACGCTTGTTCATTCTCTCTAGAGGCGAAAATGACAGCTCAATTGTAACTGAGAACCAAGACATGGTCCTCGTACATCCAGATCGCCAACACTTGCAGCGGCTAAAGCAAATGAGCCTTGGGTGTCCATATTAAATACCCCACCAGCGAAAAACTTACCGAAGAAAGCCAATTACATAACACACAACAAGATAAGTTGGCAAAATGCATTGTTGAGATGCATATGCAAAAGTAGCATGATTGAATATTCACCAATGCAATCCTAACTAATCCAGTTATTCTAAAGTTTTGTTAAGCAGTTTATACACCTGGAACCCCAACAGCTGATGAAAAAATTGATGACAAATTAAGACTTCTCTATATGAAACAAATAATTCCCTATATCATGAACGAGATCAAATTTTATTATGGTGGTATCCTTACTGTCACACTTTTACCCTCAAAGTCAGACTGGTACAGAAGACTGAATATTAAAGTTCCTCATCAGTCCAATAACTAAATGAGTGATGTCAATTTAAAGAGGCAAACCGAAAAGAACCACAAATATACTCCAGTAAGTGCAGTAACTACTGAGAAATTTAAAATTAGAAAACTAGGGTATGATCATATCCGATCTTTAATCAATTTCCAGTTTAACAATGATTTGCAACACTAAATATTTAGACTAACATTAGGGAGATAGATGTACCTCTCTCATCACAATCAGACATGTTCCATAGTTTGCACTTTTGAATGGCATGACCATTTACATATGATTGGAATGATTCTGATTAGATCATGATCTACAGGACTTGCTAAATGAAAAGCATATACTCTCGATATTCCAGATATGTACATCTAATATATTCCCATATTTCCTAACCTGTCAAACTAAGGTACTCTCTATATCTTAAACTTTAAATAATGAGCGGTAAATCACATACAGAAGTGAAAAAGAAATACAACTACGAGTGATCAGAGTAACTGTCTGAAGAAGGTCCATCATCACATCCTGCAAATTTAGACCTCCTTTGTTTATATAACTAGCTCATTGACCCAAGAAATTAGAAAGAAAGTTGAATTCTGCTATTTACTCTGGAATATCTACTAGTCCTCTACAGAATTAGGAGCTCGCAAACCTGATATACTCCAAAACGATCCAAGAAGACATTGATTCATAGCCTTTGAATTCACAACCCCAGAATAAATGAATATCTAGAATTTTGCTTCAGTCTTAATGCTGTCCAAAGAGACTGTTTCAAATCCCAACTGATGTACTATCTACAAAACAAAAGTAACCAGAACAATTCAGATTCACACAACATTGAATTGAATCCAAATACTTTATCCTCATTCGGTCATCAGTGTTGTGAGATTCATAAAAATAAATAAATAAATAAATAAATAAATAAATAAATAAATAAATAAATAAAATAAAAAAAGAGTAAAACCAACCCCTATTACTGGAATTATAATTTTCCAGGAAGGGCAAAATGAAAGAAACTGCACCAGCACTCTATTCTCACAAGGAAAACGGAATTAATTTTCCATCAGTATAAAAACTAATGCCCAAAATCACAGTGGCAAGTGATACATGCATATACAGAAATCAATTGGCCTAGTTTATATCACCCTGTGGATTCACAGTCAACAAAACCACTGTGATGCTCATTCAAACACAAAAACATTTGGTATTAGACCACATTTATAATATTAAATAATACTAATGCACAATCAATTGCTATCCCAGACAAAATGACTAGTCTAGATATGTTTTCAAAAGGATTACCAAACTAAGATGAAACCATAAACACTGTACAACCAAAATGTACTTCGGTCTAACTCTGCCAGGTATAAGAAACATCACAGCTTAAATTACATAATGGAATGTTAGTCACTGATAGCAATCTCCTCAGCAAATAGGACTGGGTGGACAAACTTGAGAGAACAAAACGAAGCCTACTGTTGCAGTATCTAGTTAAGTATATTCCTTCTACTTTTAGTGAGCAATAATCTAGCTAGTAAATGGTTAATCATTAATCTAACTACTCGCAAGTTAAAATAAAAAAAATTAAAGTAAATAAAGGACCTTCCAAAGAACTTTTTCTCTATGCTTTCCTGAGCTGTACTTTCTGGAACTTGGCACAATTGCATTATCCACTTAACCCTTCTTCCTAGTCCCAATTACCTATGATATTCCCAGCCATCCTCTTAGTTATACTCCGGTAACCGACATTGTTAACATCTCAATCAATGTCTACTTAACATAATGACTATACGGGACATATTATCCACTAAATTAACCTCATATCCCAGAAGGCTATTCTTCCTCTAATCGCTTGCAAAAGTGTTGCCTAACATCAGAGTCAATGCCAAGATGATTCTAATTTCTACTGGAAACTAAAACAGAATAAAGACCTAACAAGTTAGCTTTAACCAGTGTGCATTCTAAATAAACTACTCTTCAGTACTTCAGTCGCAATTTAGCACATACAACCTTAATGTGCTTATGCTTACAATAGATTACAATTACTTCTGATATGAAATATGTGAAGTGCAAACCTCAAGCAAGCCAATAGAGGATCTTACAAAACACAATATAAAGAACACAAGGACAATAAGAGATCCAAAAGCAATTGCAACAGTTCAAGAAAATACGACTGGACACAGTGCCTAAAGCTAAGAAAACAATCAAAAGCAAAACTTACGGAAAAAAACTGCATCAAAATCATAGTGAGTAAAATGAAGATCCTGATCAAAGAGTGATCATTTCTCAAAACAGAACATTGTTCTCCATGATTTAAAATGCTGGTCTATTTGTTATATAAGACATTAATCCTTCAAATGAAAACAAACCACATAAGACCAAAAACATGGCAGAATCAATGACGCAATATTAGGAAAAGTGAATTCACAATTACCAGTAGTTTACCACCTTCCAGTCTTAAATTATATTGCCATCCATAAAACTACTAGATGTCAGAGAAACAAACATCTGAACCAGAAAAACAAAGGGGTCAGCATAGTCACTAAGTACATCCATACAATTCTAGAACCAATTCGAGTAGAAAAGAATACTTCAATTCAGGGTTAATTCGATAATTCTATTCATCCCACAATGAGGGTATATATACAAGTACAAAAGAGTAGTCTAACTCTAATAGGAAACAATTTTTCCATAATTACAGGATATCCTAATTAAATAAAATCCTAATTACATACAGATTTACAGCGATTCTCCACTCCCCCTCAAGTTGGTGCATAGATGTCTATCATGCCCAACTTGTCAACTGAGCTGTCAAATACCTTTCTGCACACTCCTTTAGTAAGAACATCAGCTAATTGCGCATCTGAGTTTACAAATGGAAAACGAATAACCTTTCTGTCAAGATTTTCTTTAATAAAATGACGGTTAACCTCCACATGCTTTGTTCTATCATGCTGAACTGGATTATGTGCAATCTCAATGGCAGCTGTATTATCACAATGCAAATCCATAGGTTTTTTAAGCTTGTAACCTAGGTCTTTCAAGACATTACAAATCCACAACATTTCACAGACTCCGTGTACCATACCTTGGAACTCAGCTTCACTTGATCTGGCAACAACTTTCTGCTTTTTGCTACGCCAAGTGACAAGTTTCCCTCCAACAAAAGTGAAGTACCCAGATGTAGAACGTCGTTCAGTTTTATCACCAGCCCAATCTGCATCTGTGTACCCAACAACTTCCAATTCATCTTTTTCTGAAACAATAACCCTTTACCTGGCGCCATCTTCAAGTACTTCAAAATACGAAAGACTGCATCCATATGCTCTTCACTAGGACAATGCATAAATTGACTAACAACACTCACAACATAAGCAATATCAGGTCTAGTAGTTAGAACTTGATCAGGATAAATAGCAAGTCTGTGATTTATCTCAATGGGTGTCTCCATTGGTCTACAGTCCAGCATCCCCGTTTCAGCAAGTAAATCAAGGACATACTTCCTTTGTGAAAGCAAAATCCCCTTCTTAGACCTTGCAACTTCAATACCCAGAAAATACTTCAGTTGTCCCAAATCCTTCATTTCAAACTCCTTTGACAGATACTTTTGCAATTCATTCATCTCTTTCAGATCATCCCCTATAACAATCATGTCATCAACATACATAATAAGAGCTGTAATCTTACTATTCTTGCTTTTGATAAACAAGGTATGGTCAAAATTACTCTGTCTGTACCCAAAGGCTTTCATAGACTTTGAAAATCTTCCAAACCAAGCTCTTGGAGACTGCTTCAAGCCATACAAAGACTTCTTCAATTTACACACCTTGCCAACGTCACTTGGGTAATTCTTAACACCTGGGGGCACATCCATGTACACTTCTTCCTCCAAATTTCCATTAAGAAACGCATTCTTCACATCAAACTGGTGCAAGGGCCAATTTTTGTTTGCTACAAATGAGACTAGAATCCGGACATAATTAATCTTTGCCACAGGTGCAAAAGTCTCCTCATAATCAATCCCATAGCGTTGTGTATATCATTTGGCAACCAACCTCTCCTTGTATCTATTAATAGTTCCATCTGCGTTAAGCTTCACAATAAATACCCAACGACATCCTACAATCTTCTTTCCAACCGGTATAGGTACTAGCTCCCATGTTGCATTCTTTTAAAGAGCTTCCAATTCTTCATTCATCGCTTTTGTCTATTTTGGATCGGTCAATGCTTCCTGCACGTTACTAGGAATAGATACAGTAGATAATTGATCAACAACAAGTGCATGTGACCCAGAAATCCTATGGTTAGACATAAAATTAGCTATAGGGTATTTAGCTTTGGCTTTGATATCTGGTTCATATTGTTTCTTAGGAATTCCCTTGGTAACCCTTTGTGATTTCCTAGGTTCGACACTTTCTAACCCAGAAGATTCATTAAAGTTTAGGGGTACCTGAGGAGGATCATTCTGACCGGGATCTTTAGTTGGTGATGCAGAAGGGGGAATATCTTGTGTGTGAGCTTCAGATACGTCTTGATTTTGATTGAAGCTATCCAGAAAAGTCGTCTCTACTATCTCGGAATTCACAACACTCTGTTCGGCAGTTACATTTTCAGTTTCGGAATTCATAACACTCTGTTCGGCAGTCGCATTTTCTGTTTTGGAATTCGCAACACTTCGTTCGGCAGTCGCATTCTGTTCAGCAGTAGCATTTTCTGTTTCGGAATTCGCAACACTTCTTTCGGCAGTCACATTGTCTGTTTCGGAATTCACAATGCTCTGTTCTAAAACTGCATTTTCTGTTTCCGAATTTCTACCCTCAAATCTATCAAATTTTCCTAGTCTTCAAAGACATCAAAATCAATAATAGAATGAGGATTCCCTTCACAACCTCTCTCCCCCTGAACGGAAGACTGAGAAACTCCCCCTGAGTAATAAGGCTCGGATTCACGAAAAGCAACATCAAGATAGACATGTATAGTGCCAGTAAGGGGATCATAACATCGATAACCCTTTTGGAAGTTAGCATAACCAACAAAGATACACTTATGGGCACGAGGATCAAGCTTGCTGCGTTAAGGCTTGGGAATATGAACATAGGCTGTGCACCCAAACACCCGGGGCTCTAAATTAGGCATAGAAGGGATAGTCAAAAGTGTATGAAGCTTCTGATGAGGATTCTGAAACTCAATCACCAGTAAAGGAGTATGGTTGATAAGATATGCTGCTGATTTTACTACTTCTCCCCAATAGGATTGAGGTACATTCATGCCAAACAAGGAAGCGCGAACAACTTTCATCAACTGCATGTCTTTCCGTTCTGCTAAACCATTCTGTTGAGGAGTATAAGAATTGGAGGTTAGATGATGAATTCCATGTGACCGGCAAAACTCAATCATAGGGCCATTCACAAACTCTCCACCATTGTCAGACTGAAGCACTGTAATGGATTGTTGATACTGAGTTGCCACCATTTTGTGAAATTCGGTAAACATTCCAAATACATCACTCATATTCTTCAATAATGACACCCATGTCATGTGAGTGCAATCATCAATAAACGTTACGAAATACCGAGCGCCAGAAAGAGAAGGAATTTTTGCACGACCCCAGACATCGGAGTGAATCTTCATAAAAGGAACAAGACTTTTATTAAGACTTGGTGAATATGAAATACGGTGACTCTTGGCCAGTTCACAGATGTCACAGTGGAAATCCAAATCACTAACAATTGAAAATAATTGAGGTTGCAGCTTCTTAAGATAACGAATTGATAGATGACCTAAACGGCGATGCCATAACCATACAGCTTCCTTCGCATTCTCTACCCCGTTGATCTGATTAGCCTGTCCCAAAAGATGCTTCTGTTTCTTTCCAGTCTCTGTCAGATCCAGATAATATAATTTCCCACTTCTAACACCATAACCAAGAATCCGTTGAGTCAGAATGTCCTGAAACACAAAGAAAGACGGATAGAAGGTCACAATACATGTAAGAGCTAAAATAACTTGACCAACAGACAGGAGATTATAAGCTAGTTATGGAACAACTAAGACAGATTCAAGGGTTAAGGTATCAGATAAAGTAATAGAACCTTCTACGGTGACCGGAGTTGGAGTACCATCAGCAGTAGAGACAACGTCTTGAGGGGAACGTCTAAGGTTTTTCACAAGACTTGGGTTCTTGGTCATATGGTCAGATGCACCTGTATCAATTATCCATGTACTATTAAAAGTAACCTTACCCTTCATACCTGACTGCGCTACATTAGCGGAGGCATTGTCTAGGTAAACTTCCTCTTTAGTAGCAACAGCGGCCTTGCCCAGATTCTTTCGCGGTTTCTTGGTGAAGTCCCACCAATCAAGGTAACCAATCACTTCATAGCACCACTCCTTGCTATGACCTAATTCCCCACAGATAATGCACCTTTTGTTTGCATATGGATTTGGTTTACCTAGAGGACGGTGTGGAGAAGGTCCTGAGAAGCCTGGAGGAGGACTCTGTTTGCGTTGAGCCGTAACAGAAAATTCGGTAGTTACCGAATGCCCTATAGCCTGTTTCTCTGATTGCATCAATGAGGAATTCAAGATTTTTGCAAGATTGGATTTTCAAGGGTTTCAAGATGGATATGAATGTTTTCGAAAAGAAAAGTTTTTTTAGTTTCTTTTGTCGGAAAAAAAGGTAGGGTGATGGTGGTTTGAAATTCAAGATGGTTTGATTTTCACGGTGGTGGTACACAGTGGTTTGTGGTGTTCTTCGGGATTCAAGATTCAGGATTCAAAGGATGCAGCGCAAGTTCAAAGGATTGAACCTGCTCTGATACCAAGTAGAAAAGAATACTTCAATTCAAGGTTAATTCGATAATTCTATTCATCCCACAATGAGGGTATATATACAAGTACAAAAGAGTAGTCTAACTCTAATAGGAAACAATCTTTCCATAATTACAAGATATCCTAATCAAATAAAATCCTAATTACATACAGATTTACGGTGATTCTATAGTTCGTTCAACTACCACTGGTATATTTCTCTGAGATTCTAATCTCTGCTCTGATACCATTTTGTCACACCTTGACCCTAGGAAGTGACTAATAAATAATCAAGTAAATCCTACAAATCACACAAACAATTTCAATAGTTGAAACTCGTACTAAAACCAAGCCAAATTTTCATCAACCAAATTTCCTTTAAAATTTAACAAATCCTCTTTTCTTTTTTTCCTAATTAGGACCAATACCTCTTGAATTAAGGTCATCGAGAACCCATGCAAGCGGACAACCTCAGATTAAGACCACCAAGGACACCCCATACTAAGCGGAGTCCCGATTGGGTTTTTGGTCTTTCACCCTAGGGAGGCACAATCCCTACTTAATTATCCGCTCGAATCCATGAGCCCCCAATTGCGTTTAGGGTTTTTCACCCAAGGGAGGCTCAATGCCTACTTGATTTGATTCCCGAGCCTAACCAAGATTACATTCATTATAGGAAGTTTTTTTTTTCTTTTTTTCAATTCAGACACAATGTCATTACTGGTCTTTGCATAAAACTTTCGAATTTGACAGATAGCAAGAATCGTTCGTACCTTTAATTAAAATAAAGGGAAAATTTTGTAAATAGTACACCAACTAAACACCACTAATTTTTATACATAAAGTTCCAAACCGAGCATTTGAGTACACGAAATCTGAAGCCTGACCCACTATCTAGACACGACATCAATAACGTTGTTTCATCCTCTGCCACCTGACATAATTTGAGGGGTAAAATCGTCTCTCTTTGACAGGATCCACCCCTGATTTTACCACGAAATCTGAAATCCGAAGTGGCTTTGCGGGACCCACCTTAAAAGAAATTCTACAAAAAATTTGGCAGAACTTCCCCTAAAAGTAGACTACCCAAGACATATAGAAAGAAATACACTTCTAATACCAAACACTATCCACAACTCTTAGAGCGGGAGGAGTTTCCCCACGCGTTCGGCGTCTAGGAGGCATAGCACCTGAAGAAGAGAAGGTTAACAAAGCTTAAGAATTAGGACATTAACCTAACTACTTTACATACATAATGAACACACTAGTACCGAAGAGTATATGATGGGGATCTGCAGTGGTCAGGCCATCACTCGAAAGGTATTAGGCGTCATTAAGCATATAAAGTGGCAGGAAAGAAAAGAAGTCTACAGAACCTAACAACCTAATGCTCTGATACCAACTGACAGGACCCGCCCTGAAATTTCACCCTAAAATCCGTGGTGGCCCTACTGGTAAAGCAGGTTTTACCAAAAATTTGGCAGAACCTCCCATAAAAGTAGGCAACCCAAAACCTGTAAGAACACATTTACACTTATAATAAAACGACTTTATTCTCCTGGAGTCACCCTGCTCCCCGAATCACAACAAATCCACAATAAACAACTAAATTATGAAATACAACCGGTGTAAATTGGAGGAAGTTTGATATTGATTGGGAATTTATGAAGTTTCGTAATTTTGAGTGTTATATTTATGGATTTGGAACATATTGTATTTTAGAATTTAGTTGTTTATTGTGGATTTGTTGTGATTCATGGAGCAGGGTGGCTCTAGGAGAATAAGGTCAATGTGTTCTTACAAGTTTTGGGTTGCTTAATTTTAGGGAAGGTTCTGCTGAATTTTCGATAAAACATGCTTTACCAGTGGGCCCCGCAAGACCACATCGGATTTTAGAGTGAAATTTCGGAGCAGGCCCTGTCACTCTTACTGTGGCCACCCATCTCTCTCTCTCTCACATGCTTGCACAATGGCCGAAGAGATCTTCAACCAAAAGTTGATACACCTCATTTTCTTAACATTCCACTTACCCAGAAATCTACACTGATTTCAAAAGAAGCATTGGGGGTGCTATAAATCTTCAACCATTGTAATTGCACAATGGCCGGATTCTGAACTTTCCGGCCAAAAAGATTCAAACTTTATTGACTATGTTTCAATCCCTATTCGAATTTTGAATCTTGTGCAATAGTGAAAGAGTCATAACCCACCATGGTGTAGAAGAAAGCAACACCAAACAACGTCGTTGTACAGATTTCTGGGGTCGAAGACTCCACCTTTATGTTCTCGCCGCAGTCCTCCCTAACTGGGTCTCTCAAAAAGCATTCCAAGACTCCAACCTTGAGCTAACGGAGCTCAGAGTCGCCGCCTATTCTGCTTCACCGGAGATCACGTACAGCCACCACCGCTAGCAAGCCGGGTTTCGATTTCCAGGTCAGCGTTCTCCAAGCCCTAGTTAAGGTTCATGGAGCCAACTTACATTAATGAAGTCAAGGTTGCTAAAGAAATTCCCCTCTGATATGGATGAACCTACTTCAAATTCAAATAGTGTTATTGCTGGTCCACAGCAGTTGTGTGCAGTGGGTGCCCATAGTAGAATCTCTCGTTCTTTTTATTTTTTATTTATTATTATTTTTTTAAACGGTGAGTATTAGTGAGACACCGAGAGACAGATTGAGCAAGTCTTTTGCACTTGTGTTGGCGAGAGTACAAGTTGCCGGTACGAGAGGAGGACTGCTTCCAAAGGGATGCCGATACCGAGAGTCGAGAGTTGCAATATCGAGTTGGAGTTGTGAGATCAAGCTGCAACAACAAGTTGCGATACCGAGTTAAAGTTGCCGGGTTGACTGTCGAGATGTACAACCGGGGTACAAGGTTACATTGGTGGGTGTGGATTTGGAAGGTGAAGGAGATGTAGTGGTCACCGGGGTCATAGAGAGCTTTCTGGGTTTAGGTATATGGAGAGAGAGAGAGAGAGAGAGAGAGAGAGAGAGAGATATCCGTTTTTTTTTAAGACAAAAAAAAAAAGTCAGAGCGAGAGAGTACAAAATTACCCTTTGACAAATGAATAATGACATAAGAGTTAACGATGTCATTAACGTTGTGTACGGATGGTGGATTGGACTTTAGATTTCGTGTACCAAAATACTCGGTTTGGAACTTTATGTATATAAATAATTAGTGGCATTTATTTGGTGTACTATTTTCAAAATTTTCCCTAAAATAAAATTACAAAATCACGCTGAATCCCAAATCATGAATAAATCATATGAAACAAACATTACAATTGATCTAGCTAGAGAACCAGATCACATATTCTCATCTTATATGCTTATATGCACAGCCCACATACATATTCAACTCACAATCTCAACAATACAGATGAGTAAAATCAACAATACAGAAATATAGATAAAGAACATCAATCAAACAAAGCGAGAAACAGCAAGCCACATGACAAAATTAACATAGCAAATATCTTTGCCACAAATCTGAAACTAAAGATTGAATTTTCAATGTAACTGCTCTTCTTAAAGAAGACCACAAATTCATCGAACCAAAGGGTTTATTCTCTCGTTCAATGATGATCAATAAAGGAGGTGATGCTCTCACTCTATCGTTGGGTGACCATCAATAACGGAGGGAATTATCTCTCGCCATGTCTCCCGAATGAAGGGGGTGTGAAAAAAAAATTAATAATTTGTGGCCTCAATCCCATGTGTCTTGTCATGTCACCTACATATATCATCTATCAGCCAAATCATGTCATATAATTCTTGAGTAAAACGACCATCTTATATTTTCAAAATCTAATGTTTCTAAATTATTTTGGTTTTCTTACCTATTAGCCGGCAACACTCTATATATATACACACAGAGTAGTTCCAAAGAGGACGTCCGCACTGTTGCTAAAGTACGGATGTCGGTGCAGCAGCCTCTATCAAGCTTTGATGGCGCTTGCTGGATGAAGGCCAGGGGTAGGACGGACCGATCTGCAATCAGGTGGAGTCGCCGGCGACGAGGTTGCAGCTCTGCCCAAAAAGTTGCAGTTGTAGGTCGAGTCGCTGCCCAGAACCTGCAACCTCAACCTCCTTCAACCTCGATCGCTTCCCAGAACAGTCTGGGATGCCTCCGGCTTCCTTCTGCCAAGCCCCGAGCAGCTGTCGCCGTCCGCACTTTAGCGAACTAAAGTACGGATGTCCGCTTCAGAACTGATTTGTATATATATATATATATATATATATATATATATATATATATATATATATATCACGGAGCCATTCTAAAGAAGACGTCCGCACTTTCGCTAAAGTGCAGACGTTTAAGCTGCAACTTGGCTAGGGGCGCGAAGGAGAGGCGAGGCTTGACGGATAGAGGCCAGGGGTCGAACGGACTGGTCTGCAGTTGGTGGAGTCCCCGGTGACATGGTTGCAACACTACTCAGAAACCTGCAACCTCAACCTCCTCCGCCCTCGATCGCTGCCCAAAAGCTATCTGGGATGCCTCCGGCCTCCGTTAGGCCAGATTCGGGCCGCCGCCTGAAATGCTACAGAAGATCGACGTCCGCACTTTTGTGAAAGTGCGGACGTCCGCTTTAGAACGGGCCTGTATACACACACACACTCACACACATACAATTTCGTGCTCCCATGCACAAATCGGGAATTCAAAAAGAATTCATCCCACCACAAATACATAGAAGTCTGGACACTAATTGATTCACACGCAATTTACGTGTGTTTCTAGCCCTAATTACCTTGAAATTAGCGAATACTCAAACATTATTTCGTAGTATTACTTTGTTTTTTTCATTTGTAGGAAATTATGGTCAAGAGAGAAAAAAGACGAAAGACGCAGCAAATTCGAGCAAAAAGTCAACTCCGACTAAAAGACCAAAAGTCAATTGGTTGACCATCGGGTCAACCAAGTCAACTTGGCCCAATAGCAAGAAGTCCGGGCCCAAGACCAAAGAAGCACACAAGTGAAGACCCAAGCCCATTTGTATTACATCTTTGTATTTAAATTTCACATTCAAAATTGATGTAATGACAATAATAATTAGTGGATCACACACCTCACACACATCACACATGTGGATGAAGATATTTGTTTGTGTTCACACTAGGCACACACTCACTTACACTTTTGCCCTCCGGTTTTCTTTTTATTTTCCAAAATGTTTTCTAATCTTCTAATCCTCTTCATTTTTATTAGGTTATTTTAGTCTTTTCATTTTACCCTTTTTCTACTTGTTTTTGAGCCCTTGGATCTAGGGTACAAGTCTAATCTTGACCCTTGATCCCAAGGGGGTATTTAAACACCTTTGCACACACATTGCAAGGGGGGAAGACTCATTTTTCAGCACCCTAGGGCCTTTGGCCGAATTTGGGATTTCTCTCCCTTCTCACCTCTTCTTCTCTTCTTCATCCCCCATTCTTCACATGTAAGCTTGCACAAGGAGGAGGCACACATATTTCCGGTATCTAGGCCACCATCTCTACACCATGGCTTCATAAGGGTAGCAAGAGAAGCCATGAAGTTATGGCAATAGCTAGTGACAAGCTTTGCCTTAAATTTCATGGATTTCTCCTCTCTTTCCCTCTTCTTTCTCTCTCTTATTTCTTGCTTATGGTGTTGTTTGATGTGTATTGATATATACTTGTGTGTGACCTCTCATGGTTTTAGGGTTTTGAAACCCAAGTTTAGTTTTATATGGTTTTGTTGAGGAATTAATAAAATTGATGTTTATTCATATGATTTGTGTACTCTTGCTCTAATTTCTTCACTCTAGATGTATGGTTTAGGTTTTCCCCTCCTTAATCTATGTTTGGTGTGTTGGAATTGGAATAATAAATTGGGGAATTTATATTTCAATTTAGATTATGGCATGAGTGTGGTGGAATTAATTTGCCCATTGCATATCTCTATTTCCATTTGGATTTCTTAGATTGTGGTTCTCAAGTCACCCAATTTTGAGTATTATTACCCTTGATTGTCGGAATAGTATTCGGAATTGTTGGGTAGGGTAATTGTTATCACAAATACTCTTTTCGACCTTATTATTTGTGGTGATGGTTGCTAGAGTGTGTTACAATCGATTGTCGAAACATAAAGCATTTAGTTTTGAGCACTTGTGACCCTAACAAGGCATAAGGTTTGAGGCTAGTATAGGGTAGCCAAAAACTAAGTATTCTTTCTTCTTCTTGTTTTTGCTTAGGGTTTGACTACTATTTTATGACAATCAATTTAGCTTTCTTTTCGGCCTTTTAATGCTAAATGGAAATCCAACAAAACATTTGAAGCATCATTTGAATTAATCATCATCATTCCATATGATTTTAGATTTGGGTGGAGAACTTTGAATTCCATGGGGACCCTTGGTGCGATGCATCCCATCCTTCTATTTATTTTATTTTTATGTCGTAGTTAGTTAGTTTATTTATCATTTATGAAAATCCAAAAATATTGTGACTTTCCCATTACCATTCATTTGTAAATCCATGTGGGCATGAGCATTACAAACACTTTTGTGCGTTTCACGGCCCTATCTTGGCCTTGCTTGGTGGAAGGCCGTCTTTGTGACTTTGTGTGATGCAAAGTCATGCTTGAACAAGGCTTGGTGCCTTGTTTAGCATTTTTTTTCTAGTTTTATTTGTTTGTGCAAGTGATTGTTGGTGACCTAGAACCATAGGATTCTTAGCTAGCTCGTAATCCCCGAGGTACGATAAACCGGGACGTAAATACTTCCCATCTTTGATGACCGTGTTGATTGTTACGCGATAGGCGAATGAAAAACGCTCAAATCACTAATCAACCACACAATTTTCCCCAAAAGTGCATTACCGCTAACCTTGAGCAGCCACAATTAACACTCAAATAGATAATCACCAACAACATATTAATCATGATATCAAACATTACGAATTAAAGCAACCAATAACACCCATAAGCTTTTTTTCAATCCTCTCAAAGGAAAACAGACAACAATTACATAATCCCTCAAGGAGTCATCACATTCTAAAACTAATTTACTTAAACAAAACTTTGATTTCACACAAAAAGACCATGCAAAAGTAATCAACATATCAATATATAGAATTGATTTACAAAAACTGAATAAAAGCCACTCACCTCAAATTCTAAACAGAACCAAGATAAAACCAAGACAAGTTTCAACTTCTGCCAAACTCCCAATCTTCTTTAACTCCTTCAACATTTGGAATTCCAAGGGTGAAACTCCATGACCATGAGAACAAGTTCTCACATCATTCTCCTAATTACAATAGTCGAAACTCCTACACCATAATCCAATTCTAAAACAGAACACTACACATGATCGACTCCTCAAGACCAAAACCCGATCTCTTTCTCCTTTCTCCGCCTTCTTTTCTTTCTTTCTTCCTTTCCTTTCTCTTCTTCTATTATTTATTCTTTCCTTATTTTGTTTCTTCTCTCTTCCGTTAAAACTCTCTCCCCTCTTCTCTTTCTCGTAGCCCACTTATGTTCTCTTCTTCTTTCTTTTCTACTCCCCCCCTTCTTTCTTTCTTTTCCTTTTTTTTTTTTTCGTTTTCTTTCTCTCTCCCTTCTCTCTTTCTTTCCCCACTACCAGCCAACACTTATGTTATGATGCTCCAGTGAGTATGTCCCAATATTGCTAAGATTGTTGCTATTGACTTAGTTGGCCTTGTTATTCATTACGCACCGTTTTATATTTATCAATCAATCACTTTTTGTAGACGTGCACATGTGCAGGGCATGGCTAGTTCAGATAGGGTTTGTTGTCTAGGGTTTCCTTTATGTCCTGATCTTTGACAAGTGTCAAGATCTGCTAGTTTTAATTTCAGTATAAGTTTGTAACGTTGAGGAGGCGGCCATAAATGGAAAATTATCTCTTTTAATTTCTTATTTCCTTGCATTATATTTTTCTTGCATTTCCGTGTTAGGAGCTGCTCTCCTATCAACTGGTATCAGAGCTCTCGATCTGAGGGCGATGGTGAAACAAAAGGGGGGTGGAGCTCATCCTCGAGGTTTTGGGGAGCTCACCAATGTCAAGTTTGATTTACAGGTCCATAAGGACGAAACTACTGCTAGGATCAACGCCCTGCAAGAGACTTTGAGTGTATATCAAGATTCTCTATCTTCATTTTGAACGGAGATGCTGGAGGAGCTGATATCCATAAGAGATCAGCCTAGCCACTCCATTCCAGCTCCGGATCTCGATCTACAAGCGCTTAAGTTCGGTTCCCTTCCACCAAACTCAGGGTCACCTGCCATGGCAGCGAGACTTGGGTCAGCTTCTTCCACTAGAGGAGTCTCTTTAGCTACACATACAGTGGCTGCAAGTGGTAGTATTTCTAGACCTCAGCCTAGCTTGCCACAAAATTTAGCTCACAATGAGGTAATTCTTAGGTTTGCTAGTGAGTTTGCCATGGAAGTGGTACCACCCTCTTCCAACATGATTAGCAGTAGATCGATTATACCTAGCTCGGGGGAGGTCTTGATAACTAATGCCTCAGGAATAGTAACATCAACCATACACAGCACCAATGTTACTCGAGGTGAAACTAGCTTGAGAAAATCTCAAAACCCAAAGCCACAAATTCAAACTCACTTCTATCAGCACACCAGTTTTGGAACACAACCCTTTAACGCCTTTATAGGTCCTTACTTCATGCCTTATCCTCAACATGGTAGTCAGATGGGACCAGAACCCTTCACTATGAGTTACTCCGGACCCTATTCCCATTCTCCCATTAACTTCCTGAAAATACCACCTCAGCCTACTCTGCCTTTTGCGGTTCCTTACTGTCAAGGCACTCAAAACTCCACTCTGGTAAACTCTCAAGCATATTTTTTCCCAGCTCATGCTCAACCTACGTTTGCTACTACCACTACACACATTCCACTATTCAGTAATGCCACAACACCCCAACAGAACTTTGTGCCCTTACAATAATACCCCATGTACCCTCAGTTTCAACCTGTGCAGCATCAATCTTATCCGGTCAACGACCCTAATTTGCCAACTATGAAACAAATGAAGCTGGAATTTAGTGTATATAGTGGTGGGGATCCAGTTGAATGGCTCAACAAGGTAGAGCAATATTTTGATTTTTATCAAATCCTAGAGGACATGAAATTAGCTTTAGCAACCATGCACTTATCCGATAGAGCTACGAACAGATGGTACATGTTCAAAACTGAATTCCCAAACACTTAGATCGGACTATCTGATTTTCTCATGAAGGAGTTTAGTGGGCGTAATGTGGTGGATTATCAAGCAGCCTTGGCAAGAATGTCTCAAGTGGGATATGTGGAACAATATATGGACCAGTTTACAAAACTATCCAGAAGGGCCCCTGGATTTTCTCAACAGGTGCTTCTTTCTTGTTAGGCTAAATACAAATTACTATTGTGTGGTTTAGGTCCAAAATCAATTCAGTCCCTGAACTTCTAATTTCATCAAAAACACCCATGTACTTTCAATTTAGATATAATAGGTCCAATTTGTTAGTTTTCCGACAATTGAGTTATTTAACTTGTTAATGTGACTCATATATGACCTATATTTTATGATGTGGTGTCGATGTGGTCTGCATAGTCAATTTAGGAGTTAGTCCTACTATTAAAAATAAATATTTTTTCAATAAATAATCCAACTATAACTTGAACCCATAACAGAATATTAACGAATTGGACCTATTAGATCAAAATTGAAAGTTCAGGGGTGTTTTTGATGAAATTAGAAGTTCAGGGACTGAATTGATTTTGGACCTAAACCACAGAGTACTAACTAGTATTTAGCCCTTCTTACTTCATAGGTGGATTGAAGGATACCATCAGGGCGGATGTTAAAGCTCAAAAGCCTAGGACATTGTACGAGGCTTGTGAGTTGGCCAAGGTATATGAGGAAAGACAACTGAATCTTAGAAGCCACTCTAGAGGAATGTTTGTGCACAAAGCTACTCATGCCACTCCTAGATTAGGAAACACATATACTGGACCATTTGGACAATTGAGAAATCATCCTCCTGCAGCACAAAATAGACATCCACCTCCCCCAGTTGCAGCCAACCCAGTTGGAGGGCACAGGAGATTAACTCAAGCAGAATCAGGAAAGATGAGCCAGAAACCAATGTTTCTTCTGTGATGAAATCTTTTGGCCTGGTCACAATTGTAGGAGGGGTCAGGCTATGATGATCATTGAGGTTATGCAGGAAGAAGTGGCTGTACAAGACCCTAATAATCTTATTGAGGGTGAAGTGGGTCAACCACCCTTAGTGGAAGATAATGATGACCAAGAACAAGAACTGTAATTACAAATGCTGGGGGACCCTAACAACAACACTATGCAATTAAAAGGGTCATGTCATAAGAAGAAGGTGCATGTACTAGTTGATTATGGTGCCTCACATAATTTAATACATCCCACTTTGCTAAAAAATATCCTTGTTGTTGTCAAGCACATCAAACCACTTAGGGTTAGATTAGCAAGTGGGGACATATTGCAAACTAGGAGGCAGGTTACTATACAAATGCAACTACAAGGCTACAGTTGCAAAGCAGACTATTAGGGCAAGTTCACCGGGGCTCAAGGTGCCCTGGCACCACGTCAAAAGGTGACTGAAGTCACCAAAATATCACTATTCATCGTTCCACCGAGCTGGGCTTCCCCAACAGTAGGTGACCCAGGACAACAGCTCGGGCAACTTCCTCCCCGAGCCCGTGACCCAGACCTCCAGTTGGCCCAAAAAGATGAGCTGAGGGGAGACGCGCCAGGAAGGTAGAGTGCATGCCACTCGCTTGTCTTCTAGCGGAGAAAAGGCTGCAGCGCGTGGGAGGCCGGATTTTGTCCGGTTGTGGCATGTGGGTTTAGGACGTGGCGTGTAGCTGTTGGTTTGCATGGAAAATTGAAGCCAACGGTCCACAGATCTTGACCGTTGGTTTTAATTATGAATGAGATCTGATGGGCATCAATTAAGGAGTTAGATAAATTGAGAAAAGGAAAAATATATATATTGTTTGTAACCATTAGATTACAACGGTAATAAAATAAAAATAACCAAAATTTCCTATAAATACCTCTCCTCCTAATTTACCTCTCACACCAAAAAAATCATCTATCTTACTTCCTCAAATTTTTTTGCTCCTTCTCCTCATAGCTTTCATACTCTACAATTTTTTTATTCGAGTATGAGTGTACGAGGGAATACGATTGTCCAAACCGTAGGAGATCCAAGTATTGACGGGACACGTTGGCAGACTATTGAAGACATTCAATTGTGCAAGTCTTGGAGGGCTGTTAGCCAAGATCCGGCAAAGGGTACGGAACGAAGAAAAGATGATCTATGGTTAGAGGTACGCTAACACTATGGCGAACATTGGGATGGATATGTCCGATCATTGCAAGCTTTTCAAGGGAGGTGGAAAACCTTGAAAGTCGAACTCTATGCTTGGCATTGTGCGTTAAGGCAAGCGAAACTTTGGTACAAGAGTGGTGCGAATATGATTGATGAGGTATGAATTTGTAGTGTAACACAAATATTAATTTTTATTATTCTTTTAGTGTATATTAAAATTTAATTAGTTGATACATCTTACTTTAAATTATTAGTTGAAATATTTTGTTGATAATTATACTTTAAATTATTAGTTGATATATTAAAATTTAGTTGATAATTATACTTCAAATTAGTACTTCATAATCATACTTTAGAATTCATTTTATTCAAATTATACATTATACTCACCTTATACTTAAATAGTTGATACATTGTATCTCGTTTATATTTGTACTAATAGATTTATAGTTTTTTGTTTAAATTAAATAGCTACGTCAAGCACAAGATTTGTGGAGAGCTGCGATGACCAAATCTAAAGGAAAACAAAAAAAAGGTGATTTCATTAATTTAGAATGTTACGAGATTGTTAAGGGGTTTCAACAATTTGATGACATTCCAAACCATTCCTCTTCGGCTGGAGGAACCTCCAGGGGAGGAACTGAATGGATGCACACACAACAATCCGCTCTTGATTCTCATGTCCAGTTGGACATAGATGCAAATGAGGTAAACGCCGATGCAACTCCCAATCCTTCGGTGAGGCCTCAAGGAAAGAAGGCTGCCAAAAAAGATTTTCGGAAAGGAAAGAAAGCATCTAATGATTCTAGTCCTCTGACAGCCGCTGTGGAGACTATAGCAACCAACCAAACATCAATGTTGTCTGCCAAGGAGAAACGTGATGAGGAATATGCTCGACATCTCTGTGACCAACAACAACGAGATTATATACGCTTGCAATTGGATATTCAAGAGAGGGAATTCAAAAATCAAGAGAGGGAATAGCGTATTATGGAGATGGACACAAGTAAGATGACGCCAACTAAAAAGAATTACTGGCAAAGAAAACAACAAAAAATTACAGAGAAAGAAGCTGAACATACAACCCGTGGATCTAACATCCCACAACCACCATTCCCCGGTGGGTATTATCCACAATCTCCTATCTCCGGTGGCTATCCACAACCTCCTTTCCCCGGTGGCTATCCACAACCTCCTTTCCCCGGTGGCTATCCACAACCACCAATCCCCGGTGGATATTATCCACAATCTACTTTCCCCGGTGGCTTCCCACAACCACCATTCACCGGTGGTGTCCCTTCCCCACCTTTCTCTTCGGGTGAATCCACCAACCCCAACCATATGGATGACCCCACAAACACAAATTGGATTCCTAATGAAGATGAGGATTAGGAAAATTAGGGAGTTATATATTTTAAATAATTGTATTGTTATGATTCCAATGCTTGGTTTTTCACTTATGTAATATTAGATTGATAAAATGAAAATTTATTTGAATAATACCCTTACAAATGAAAAGCTAAATGAAACCATACAAACATAATTAAAAACTTAAAAACTAAAGTAGAAACCACACAAACATAATTAAAAACATAAAAACTAATAGAAAACACACACAAATAGCACATCTAGATACTCCTATTGCCTTGAAATTCCCAAAAGTGTTGAATGAGGTCTTCCTGAAGGTTGGAGTGACTGTACTAAGATCTAATTTGTTGGTAGCGGTCCATGAATCCGTTCATATGAAGAGCATCTCTACCAACAGGATCAAAGTATCTACCGGTTGGTCCCTCCCATACCTCAGCAATCCTGGGCCTCATATTGTTATCCTCCTCATCATCGGACTCCAACTCATCATCGTTGTCTTCAGGTCGTTCATTTTTTACAATCATATTATGTAATATAATACACGTCAACATAATGTATCGAAGGTCATCTTTATGCCACCCACGAGCAGCTCCTCTAACAATACCAAACCGTGACTGTAATATACCAAAACATCTTTCGACATCCTTCCTATACCTCTCTTGAGCCTTTGCAAACTCGATTTCCTTGGGTGTGTAGGATTTCGAACAGTTTTCAAGAAAGTCTCCCATCGAGGATAAATACCGTCGGCGAGATAGTACCATAGATTGTGAGCTCTGTTGTTAACTTGGAATTGGATCAGAGGTGCTCTACCGGCGGTAAGCTCATCAAACAACAGAGACTTTGCCAAGACGTTCAGGTCGTTGCATGCCCCAGGCATTCCAAAGAATGCGTGCCAAATCCAGGTGTCGTAAGATGCGACTACTTCCAGGATGATAGTGGGGATCTGTTTCCTACCACTATATTCTCCAGCCCAACCTGTCGGACAATTCTTCCATTGCCAATGCATACAGTCGATGCTCCCAATCATTCCTGGAAAACCTTTCCTCTCAGCTTTGGTAAGAAGTCTTCTGAGGTCGGCTGCAGTATGAGTGCCAAGGTATTCCACTGAGTAAAGATCAACAATTCCTCGTGTAAAGTGCTGAAGGGCTGCGACGGAGGTGGATTTCGCCATCCAACGATACTCAGCACATTGATCTGCCCCTGCACCGTACGCTAGCATTCTCAATGCAGCAGTCATCTTCTACTCCGAAAGCAGTCCGACTTTACCGGTAGCATCTGACCTTTGAACAAAGTAACGATCATACTGGCAAAGGTCAGTAGATATACGCTTGAAGAGATTGAGGTTCATCCTGTAACGTGTTCTGAACACCGGATCTTTGAACACTGGCATGTCGACAAAGTAGTCGGCCAACATACCTTTGCCCCTTTCTTCTCTAAGTCGTTCCTCATTTGGTGCACGACCCGGATGAGAACCGCACCCTCGATGACAATGGCATTGGTGGCCATCATCTCTTCATCATCTTCATCCTGAGACCGTCGAATTTGATCCCACAAATTGTTCATTGCAACAAGGGAAATTTAGGAAATATGTAATGTTAGAGATATGAAAAGGGTGAAGGTTTGTTAAGCTCGGATGGTGTGTGTATGTAGTGAAAACATCATGTCTATTTATTGAAAATTTTCACACATAAAAGTGTCGGTGGGTTTTCACTCACTCATTTCAAAAAAATTGTCGGTGGTGTGCATGTGATAAAAGTGTCGGTGGAGTTAAAAAAAATTCACACTTTTCAAAAACTTTGTCGGTGGTGTACATGATAAAAGTGTCAGTGGAGTTTTAAATATTTTCACACTTTTCAAAATTTGTCGGTGGTGTACATGATAAAAGTGTCGGTGGAGTTTTAAATATTTTCACACTTTTCAAAAACTTTTTCGGTGGTGTATATATGATAAAAGTGTCGGTGGAGTAAAAAAAAAAAAAAAAGAGTGTCGGTGGACATATAATTTGTCTACCAATAAAATTTTCTTTGGTTGCATTTTCAAATTGTTTATCAATACTATTTATTTACATCATACATTTCTCATTTTCCAAAAAAAAAAAAGATAAAATATTCGATAAACAGTAACTGACTGGTGACTCTGACCCAACGGGTGGAAGCAAAGATCCAGTGGCAGTGAATAGTTTCCTGCCCTGGTGACCCAACGGGTGAACTTGCTCTTATGTGCTACCTATATCAGGGTGTGAGGTGATTTTAGGAGCTGCGTGGCTAAAAACTCTAGGGGATATAGTATGGAATTTTGAGCTTATGAGGATGAAATTTAACAGTGATAGGAAGCAACATGTACTTCAAGGGGAGACCAATACACAAGCATCAATAGTGAGCTGTAAATCAATGACTAGACTGCTAAGAAAGGAAAGAGAAGCAGTATTGGTACAACTCCAAGCTATTCACCAAGACAATCACAAACAGAGTGTGCAGCCAGAAATTCAGGATCTTATTCACAAGTATGCTGAGGTGTTTGAAAATCCTACTCAGCTCCCTCCTGCTAGATGGCATGACCACAAAATTAAATTATTTCCAAACATCGCTGCTATCAATGTCAGCCATATAGGTACCCTCATTCTCAGAAGGAAGAGATAGAGAAAATCATCAATGAACTGCTAGACAATGGAATCATAAGACCTAGTGTCAATCATTTCTCTTCTCCTGTATTATTGGTTAAGAAAAAAGATGACACTTGGAGATTATGTGTGGTTTATGTGTGGATTATAGGGCTTTGAATGCTGCAACTGTGAAGGATAAATACCCCATTCCAGTAGTAGATGAGTTGTTGGATGAAATACATGGAGCAACTATATTCACCAAGTTGGACTTAAGGTTAGGGTTCCATCAAATAAGAATGGATGATGGTGACATTGGTAAAACAGCTTTCAGGACTCATTTTGGACATTATGAGTTCCTAGTGATGCCATTTGGTCTGACCAATGCCCCATCCACTTTCCAATCAGTCATGAATGAAGTGTTAAGAGATTTCCTCAGAAAGTTTGCTTTAGTCTTCTTTGATGACATATTAGTCTACAGCCACACCTTGGAGGACCATTTGAAGCATCTAGAGTTGGTTTTTGAAAGATTACAGCAACACTCCTCGAAGGTCAAAGAAAGTAACTGCAGTTTTTGGGTCCCAAAAGTTGAATACCTGGGACACGTGATCAGTGCAGCAGGGGTAGCAGTAGATCCTACCAAAATTGAGTGCATCAAACAATGGCCACAACCAAAGACCTTAAAGGAGTTAAGGGGGTTCCTTGAACTAGCAGGTTACTACAGAAAGTATGTCAAGAGTTTTCGGATAATTGCTAAACCCTTGACTGATATGCTAAAAAAAGATGGGTTTCATTGGACTGAACCAACTATAGTTGCTTTTGAAAAATTAAAGCAAGCCCTCATCAATACACCCATCCTTGCAACTCCAGATTTCTCAAAAGAATTTTTAATCGAATGTGATGCTTCAGATTTGGGAATTGGAGCTGTGTTGTAACAAGATGGCCATCATTTCAAAATTCTCACAGATCACAGGACCATTGAACATTTTTTGAATCAAAAGATCACCACACCAGCTCAGCATAAATGGCTTTTGAAGTTGTTAGGCTATGATTATACCGTACAATACAAGGCAGGGAAGAATAATGCAGCCTTGGATGCCCTTTCTAGGGGAGCTAGCCTAGCTTCACTGTCAAGAATGTCCAAACCGGTTCATGACTATGTGGTTGAGATATAAAAATCTTGTGAAGCAGATCTTGAAGTCCAGAACATTGTGCTAGCACTACAACAAGATCCTACGAGTAAAAAAAATTTCTCTTTGAACCATTCTCAGCTATTCTACAAGAATAGAATGTTTGTGCCTTTAACTGATGCGTAGAGGAGCAAAATAATAGCTGAGTTTCATGAAGGGTTGCTAGCAGGTCATGCAAGAAGGTCTAGGACACATAAAAGAATACTAAGGAGTTTTGCTTGGCCGGGTATACACCAAGATATTAAAAGGTTTATTTCTGCTTGTGAAGTTTGCCAGAGAAACCATTATAAGGCAATCAAACCCCATGGACTATTACAGCCTCTTTCTATCCCTAACAAGGCTTGGAGCAGCATATCCATGGATTTTATTGATGCCCTGCCAAAATCTGAAGGTAAAACTGCTATTTGGGTAGTTGTTGCTATTTGGGTAGTTGTTGATAAACTAACCAAGTATGCTGATTTTATTCCATTATCTCATCCTTACACTGCAGCATCATTAGCCAAAGTCTTTGTACAGGAAGTATTTAAACTACATGACATGCCCGATAATATCATATCTGATAGAGATCATGTATTCTTGAGCACGTTTTGGGATTCTTTCTTTAAGTTGCAGGGCTCCAAGTTAAGTAAATCATCTGCCTATCTTCCTCAGTCTGATGGCCAAACAGAGAATTTAAACAGAACTCTGGAGCAATATTTAAGATGTTTGATTGGTGGGAAACCATATCAATGGGTCCAAGTAGAAGAATGGTGGTACAATACTTCCCATCATTCTGCCATCAAAATGACCCCCTTTAAGGCACTTTATGAGTACCCTCCTCCAGCTATCAGCCCCTATCTGCCAGGATCCATAGCTATGGCACAGGTGGACTAATAGCTAAGGGATAGAGAAGAACTGTTGAACTAGTCAAGAAAAACTTGAAGAAGGCTCAAGCCAGGATTAAGGGGTTCTATGACAAAAAGCATTCAGAAAGGACATTTAAGAATGGAGACTATGTCTATCTCAAACTACAACCCTACAAGCAACACTCATTGCACAAGAACTCTTTCCACAAACTGTCAGCAAGGTACTATGGCCCCTTTCAAATCCTTGAAAAGATAGGCCATGTAGCTTATAAGTTGCAATTACCTCCCACTGCTAAAATACACAATGTCTTTCACGTGCCCTTGCTCAAAATGAAGTTGGGAAATGTTGTGTAAGTTGCAACTCAATTACCACACATCTGTGACCCTACCAACATCAAATGGGAACCAGTTGCAGTTTTGGAAACCAGAATGGTTAAAAGGAGAGGTTCTGCAACTACACAATGGTTAATTCAATGGGCCAGGTCTTTACCTGAAGATGCCTCATGGGAATACGTGGATGATATTATGCACAGGTTTCCTCATTTCGATTCAGATACCTGAAACTTGAGGACAAGTTTCTTGTGATGGCGGGAGTAATGTTATGATGCTCCAATGAGTATGTCCCAATATTGCTAGGACTGTTGCTATTGACTTAGTTGGCCTTGTTATTCATTACGCACCATTTTGTATTTATCAATCAAGCACTTTTTGTAAACGTGCACATGTGCAGCACATCGGTAGTTCAGATAGGGTTTGTTGTCTAGGGTTTCCTTTATGTCCTGATCTTTGACAAGTGTCAAGGTCAAGATCTGCTAGCTTTAATTTCAGTATAAGTTTGTATAAGTACCGCCGCAGCTCTTAATCTAAGCAATGCTAGGACTGGTTCGGGTCTGGATCCTTCTAGTGGTTCTGGGCTTCGGGCCATAGTTGTTGGTTGTGGCCCGGCTTTGGGCCTTGGTGTTTGGTCATAGGCCTTGGTTTTCAACTCTTGGTGGTATAAGAGTTTTGGCAATGGTGGAGGATACGGTGGTGATTGAGGCTGCCGTAGAGGAGGAAACCTCATTTTGCCTGGTTACTGTGGATCCTAGGGATGGCCCCTCTGCGTAGGGAGGTCTTGGGTTCAGTTGAATAAGTTAGGGTTTTTTATTTTCTTTTCTTGCCCTAATGTTGTCTAGGTTTTGGTTATTGGTCTTATTACCATAGTGATTTCATTTTGTTGCTTTAGGGTAGTCTGCATGGCTTGATATTGAGATGGCCCTTTCGAGAGTAAGTTATGTTGTGTAAGCACTTATATTCGATATATGAAAGGCTTGACATCCTATTTCAAAATATATATATACTTAACTGAAGCATTTTAATTAAAGTGATAACAAAACAAATAAAAATAGTACTAGATAAGTGATACCAAAACAAATAAAAATAACTTTAAAAATAAAATCCCTTGTTTTGGTCCTTTTGGATTCGGGGATCACAATTCACACCTAGATATGATACGCATCCAAGTAAGTGCAAGCCACACGATTTCAGTAATGAATTTAAATTAACGTTATACTTGCTTTAAATGACATATACATTCCCATCTCAACCAATGCAGTGGAGCCCTCGGTTGCCATAGTTTTTGAAAGCTGGAGAGGGATAGGAACAAGGCTGCGGTTGCCATCGTCTCTGTCGCATTATATTTTAATTTTCCTAACGTCAACTTCTGCACCTAGAATTCGTACGGTAGCAGCTGTAATTACCCTATTAAATTTCTGATCAAGGAAAAAACAATAGAAAAGCCAAAATATACTTGACCAGTTGCCACGATCCACGCGTAAAATTCAATCATGAACAACCGGGTTTGGTCCAGAAGACTACACTCATGGTGGTCCGGATCATCATGTTCTGCATGACTTTTTAACCCCACTCAAAAGGAGAAAAGACTAAAGATGAAGCAAATAGGTCCCACGGCGCCTAATTCTTGAAATCTGGAGTTGCAGCATCTTTTCTCGATCTGTGACTTGCAAATAAGAGGAGACCTCTTTGGCTCTCCAAGGTTCATCTGCAAACTTCCAACCTCAACATCTTTTCAATTTGTCCTGCGACGGTTTTAGAAACGAGTTAATTAATCAGCTTTCATGGAGCTGTCATGGAAACTATTTAAGGATGCAGGCACTCAGTTTACTTTCAAGTTCAACTTGGACGCCAAGCGCTCGTCCGCCAATATGGCCATCCATCCGGTCCTTCTGCTGATCATGTACGTTTGCCTGTGTTCTTGTTTTTCATTTTGTTTTTGGTATGAGTCTTTGCTCTTGAGCTCTCTATGTTTTCGAGTGACTTTGTGGAATTGCAAAATCATCACTCTGTCCGAATTGCATTTTTCCCAAGAGATCCACAATGAGACCTATATCGTTAATAGAAGTAACTCTATATTTTACGTATATATGTACACCGTATAAATGAATATATGTGTGTGTATCAGATCCTATCTAGAGCGAAACTTTGATTTGACTGTGCGCATTTAGAGTTTAGGATCACTTTTCGGTCGCATATCCACATCTCGACCGTTCAATTTTTAGGTGCTAATGTATAGACCATCTCTGTAAATTTTCAGCCTAATTGATGATCGTTAAGGCATTGATAACTGTCTTAAAGCTACTACGGTTAAGGTTTGACATATTCAGTTCGTCCATTTGTTTAAGTGAGTTAGATACCTTAACGATAATCAATTTGACTGAAAATTTACAAAGATGATCTATACATTAGTACCTAAAAACTGAAAGGTCGAGATGTGAATATGCGACCGAAAAGCAACCATAAACTATAAATGCGTTTCCCAAGAGATCCACAATGAGACCTATATCGTTAATAGAAGTAACTCTATATTTTACGTATATATGTACACCGTATAAATCAATATATGTGTGTGTATCAGATCCTATCTAGAGCAAAGCTTTGATTTGACATTACAGTGCGCATTTAGAGTTTAGGATCACTTTTCGGTCGCATATCCACATCTCGACCGTTCAATTTTTAGGTACTAATGTATAGACCATCTCTGTAAATTTTTAGCCTAATTGATAATCGTTAAGGCATTGATAACTGCCTTAAAGCTACTACGGTTAAGGTTTGACATATTCAGTTCGTCCATTGGTTTAAGTGAGTTAGATACCTTAACGATAATCAATTTGACTGAAAATTTACAAAGATAATCTATACATTAGTACCTAAAAACTGAAAAGTCGAGATGTGAATATGCGATCGAAAAGCAACCCTAAACTATAAATGCGCACTTTAATTTCAAAGTGAAGCTTCGGTCTGGATAAAATATATATATATACAGATCCTATCCAGAGTGGAGTTCCGCTTTGAAATTGACTTGTGAAGTTCGAGTTTTGGGTCACTTTTCGATCGCATATCCACACCTCGACAGTTCAGTTTTTAGGTACTGGTGTATAGATCATCTCTGCAAATTTTCATCCAAATTGATGATCGTTAATGCATTGATAACTGTTTTAAAACTAGTACGGTTCAGGTTGACAGATTCAGTCCGTCCATTGGTTTAAGCGAGTTAGATACTTTAACAATCATCAATTTGCAGAGATGATCTATATAGTACTACCTAAAAACTGAACGGTCAAGATGTGGATATCCGACTGAAAAGTAACCGAAAACTCAAACTTCACAAGTTAATTTCAAAGCGGAGCTCTGCTCTGGATAAAATCTGTGTATATATATATATAGGGTCATTCCACTAAGGGATCCCTTTTCTAGAGATAGGGTATTAGACAAACTTTTCCATTACATTTCGCAATCTCAACCGTTCAGTTTTTAGGTCCTAATGTGTAGATCATCTCTGCAAATTTTCAATCAAATCGATGATCGTTAAGGTATCGAACTAGATTAAACCAATGGACGAACCGAATCTGTCCAACCTGAACCGTTCATACATATAATTGTAAATCGCAGTTTTGAATGTCTTAAAGATAATCAATTTGGCTGAAAATTTGCAGAAGTGATCTACACATTAGGACCTAAAAATTGAACGGTTGAGATGTCAAAATATGATCGAAAAGTTGGTCTAATGCCCTATCCCTAAAAAATACCAAAAAAAAGGATCCCTCACTAGAAAGGTCCTGATATATATATATATATATATATATATATATATATATATATTAACAATCATATATTTTGTTTGATGCAATCGAATGAGTGAATAATTTTTGTTTACATTAATTTTTTTTGCAGAATTGATTTTTAATGATTGATTTAACTTTTGAACGGTTAAATTATGTTAAATCTATAAACTGCCACACAAATAAGAGAATTTGAAGACATTGTTATGAACACAAGTATTTTTATTTTACTTTTCTTAAACTATACATTTATGTGTGTTGCCCGTCTAGTTTCATTTTAGCAGAATATCGATGTATAAAAGCAAAATTATACTTGAATTATTTTTTAGGCACAACAAAGAGAAATGTGACTTAAGTAATGTCACATATTCTCTAATTAGTAACTAAACAATACTGTAAAATAGAGATGACGAACGGCCCTGCCCACCCCCTTTTAAACGGGCTTATTTGTGTTTCGTGTCGTGCTCAGGCCGGGCAATTTATTATGGTGCCGAGCTCATGCCTGCTCATTTATTAAACATTAAGTTCGGTCCGGCTCATGCCCCAAGCCCTTATTGTGTCGGGCCAATAAATAGGTCGTGCTTGTGTCACCCCAGTATAAGGTACGATTTTAGAATTTTAATTTGCGTAAATAAAACTTGATTTTCTATAACTATTTAGAAAATTAAGAAAGAAAGAAAAAGTTCTGCAATTTTTTTCTTAATCTTAGTTTTTTAAGATTAGTTTTCTAATAATTTTTTATAGTCAGAAAGAAAGAAAGAACAATAACTCAAAAATATATTATGTTTTAGTATATTATTGTGAGATTAATCTTTATTAATAAATATGTATTTAATATTTAGAAAAAAAATGCTAAATACTAGTTAATACTCTGTAATTTGGATCCAAAATCAATTCCTCGACTTTCAAATTCATTAAAAACATCCCTATACTATCATTTCTCGTCCAATAGGTCAATCCGTCATGATTCTGTTAAATTCAGCTATTAAGTTGCTAATATGGCATTCCAACTCAGCTTTGGTGGGGTTCACAAGAAAAGGAAAATCTCCAAATTAACATTAGAGCTCTTCTAACCCAGATTATAGCCACAACTCTTGAAGCCAAAAGAGAAACCTAAGGCCATTCAAGCATGATTCAATTTATAGCGAACATTAGGGCTGGGATTTAGAACCGTAAAACCGACAAAACCGCACCGAACCGGACCGAAAAACTCAGTTCAGTTTGGTTCTCCAATGTATTTACTTAAGTTTTTTTCGGTTCGGTTCCGGTTCTCTTTTTTTTTTTTGCTAGGAACCGAAGGACATATGTCCTTGTATCATTAGAGGTTTGACCAAGCTTATTTCCCTAAAATAAACTCTGCTATAGGAGATCTCAGGCCTGTTTTATATACAAAAATGCAAACTTTCTATTCTTTTTAGCTTTTCTCATCCCTTTCTCTCCGATCAAGATTAGAATCCAAAAACTCCTCTCAAAACCCATCTCTCTCTTTCTCTCTCCAAATTAAAAATTTGTTTGGCTTTGTACCAGTTCAGCTTTTTTCTAACCAAATTTCACTGTTCTTCTTCTTCACTTCTTCCCCAAACTCAAAGCTGAAAACCCCACCACAGCCAGCATCACCTACCAATACCATTCTCTATCTGGAGCAGAGAATCCGTCCAAACAAAAAAAACTATTTCCTCCCTTGCTTTCTCCGATGGAGAATGAACCTTTTCTCTCTTCCCCACTCCCACTTGAACCCATCATTGAGGACCCTCATGATTTCTCTTTCAATCTCCCTCCTCCCCTCACCGACCCAATTGTGCTTCTCTAACAAGAACCCCTACACCAACATGATGAAATACACCAAGACCCATATCCGTCTTCATCGTCTTCCTCATCTTTCGGACCCCGGAATTCCCCGACCCGCAAACCCACCATTCTCCAGCGATGCAAGACCGCCCCAGCCATGGCTGTCATGAGTGACCTGAAGCCAAAAACGGCCAAGGTCCCTAATCAATCTAGCACCAAGAAAGCTGCTTCAAAGAGATGGAATTGGAAAATTGCCTGTTTCTGGGTTTTTTTTTTCAACTTCATCAAGGAACCGTTGAAACCGGAAAACCGATCCGAAGGTTCTCAGTTCCGGTTCCCGTCGGTTCCGGCACTGTCAACTACAACAACCGAACCGAAGTTCTTTTTCCGGTTTCGGTTTCAGTTCCGGCAAATTTTTGCATTTTCATAACCGAATCCAGCCCTAGCGAACATGGTCCTTATTGAGGTGCTTGGTCGAAGTAGTGATGCCCGACGTTCGATTGCAGCAAGGAATGGAATTGATGATTGGACTAGAACTTGCATAGATGGCCAGCAATGGAATTTGTTAAGATAATCGGACTGGAATTTGCTCAGCGGTGATTGATCTGGGTTTCCAGCGTGGGGGCCGGCGGTGAGAAGTGGTGACCGCCGGGCAAAGAGCCAATACAACGAGATTGGAGGTGCAGCGAGATGCTCAGCGAAGAGCGAATGCCAAGCTGCTAGGTGCTCAGAGCAGTGACCCGTGGTGACTACTGCCCGGCGCCAGTGAAGACTATAACCAATTTGCTCGGCACAGTGAAACAAATGCAACTAGTCTTACCAGAAAAGAAAAGAGGGACATATTCCTGTTGATGTTCTATTACAAGAGTGCCCCAAGTTCATGGATTTTAGGATGGGGAAGCAATTTAATGGCAAAGTTGTTGGTAATGTTGGAGAGATTTTGGATGAAATCTGGGTTAGAAAAAGAGATTTTGGATAATTTTTGGGTTAGAAAGAGCTAGGTTAATTTGGAGATTTTCCTTTTCACGTCGACCCCACCAGAGCTGAGTTGGAATGCCACATCAGCGACTTAATGACTGAATTTGACAGAACCATGACGGATGGATCTATTGGACGAGAAATGGTAGTGTGGGGTGTTTTTGATGAAATTGAAAGTTAAGAGACTGAATTGATGTTGGACCCAAACTATAAGGTAGTAACCAGTATTTAGCCCTTAGAAAAAATATTTATGTCAAAATAAAGATATAATGTTTTATTTCACTACTTTGATAACATTAATGAAACAACATTGGTGGAATTGTCATGAGATTTTGAATAAAGAGGTCTATTGTTCAAATCTCATCATTGTAATTTTTTAATATTTTTAAAAACAAAATGAAATTTTGTGTTTGTAACGGGCCGACCCACAATTCGTCGTGCCAATGAGCCAATATTCCTAGGCCCAGCCCAACTCGTTTGAATAACGTGCTCGGATCATGCCGGGTCACTAACGGGCTTTGGGCCGTGCCTAGCTGTTTTTAACCGTGCCAGATCAATGTTGTGCT
>BDJD01004987.1:0-51129 GCA_002564525.1 Rosa multiflora | reverse complement strand
CTCTCTCTCTCTCTCTCTCTCTCTCTCTCTCTCTCTCTCTCTCTCTCTCTCTCTCTCCCATCCTAAAAACAAAATCCCTCCCTAAAACTCTCACAGCTCTCTCTCTCCCTCTCTCTCGCTGGAGTCAAACTCTCACTGTCCCTCACCTAGGGATTCATCCGAAATCCTAATTGAACGGCGACGATGTTGACAGTGGAGTTCGTGCGAGGCACATGCATGCCGGCTCCTAGTTCTTCTCAAGGGTTTGGGTTTGGTCTTTCTGGGGTCAGTGCGGACGAGGAGAGAATGAACAGATTGAGGGGAGGGAAGGAAGCAGCAGGTTGTTGACAGCGTGTTAGATCCATTCCATTGGCGGTGATGGATTAGATGGATGGGGTGGAGTCGTGGGTGACAATGGAGTTCGTGCGAGGCACATGCATGTCGGCTCCGAGTTCTTCTCAAGAGTTTGGGTTTGGTCTTTCCAGGGTCAGTGCGGACGAGGAGAGAGAGAGTAAATAAAAAAAAGAGGAAGTGAGGGGTAAAATAATCATTTTGGACCACATTTTGTGAAATTTGAATGTCTGAGCAGTAATTTGTTAAAATTAGGATAGTAGGAACTGAACTGTTGACGCCCTAAAAGTACAGGGAGTGACCAGTAATTTTTTTTTTTTTTTTTGAGTTTTTGTCCATTTACCCAATTTCTAGAGATTTTTTTCCCACTTACCCCATTAAATTTTTTTAATTTCTCCTTACCCAAAACAATCTAAAGAAGTTTTTCCTAATACCCCATTAAGTTTTTTGTTTTTAATTTTTTTTTAGACTATTTTACCCTTACCCCTTTATTACTTAGAGAGAGAGAGAGAGAGAGAGAGAGGAACCATAGGAGACTTCGCCGGATTCCGGTCACTAGCTGTAGAATTCCAATCAACTTTGCCTGATTTCGGCCAACTTCGCAGGAATCTGATCACCGGTTGCCGCTAGCTGGACTTTTCTGAAAACCTCGCCGGAGGTCCCCAAAGAGGTCGTCAGAAAGGTTTATTGCCCCAATAGATGTCTATTGGGGAAATAGACATTTATTGCCCTCTATTGCCGCCCAATAAACATCTATTACCCCTAAATAGACGTCTATTGCCCCCAACAGAGGTTTATGAAACCTCGCCGGAAGTCTCCAAAAAGGTTGTCGGCGATCTCATATGGGGCCGAAGAGGTTTATATTGCCCCTTCGAATAAACTTGTATTGACCCCCGATAGAACTTTCGGTCTCCATAATGGGAACTAATCTCCTTAAAATTAGACAAATAAAACTTTGATTAATGAAAAAAAAACGAGAAGATTACATCAATTCAAAATATTTATTGTCCAATAGACTTTTATTAGATGTATATTGGGGGGCATAGACGCCTATTGCCCCCTAATAAAACATTTATTTTTCTTTTTTCTTTCTTTCAGGGCTTTCTGCCCCCATTACAAAAAAAAAAAAAAAAGGATACGAGGCCTGAGCTGAGGTACTCCGCTAGATCGGGTTTTGCAAAACGATGGCAGCTGGGTGTTCTACGACATCGACGAGGCCGATCGGAGCAGCAACGACGACTGGTGGCTCTGCAAAACAATCGGAGCGGCTGGTGGTTATGCAAAACTATCAGAGCAGAGGCCGGAAACTTCGTCGACGAGGCCGGGAACGACTTGAGAATTGCCTCCAGGTTATCCAGTCATTTTGGTACTCTCTGGCATCGGAGCCTCCTTCGTAGAGCAACCGAGGCTCGGAGGTGTCCGGTTTGAGTTGTCGCCGGCATCTGGAGAGAGAGAGAGTGGCAGTGAAAGTAATTGTTTAATTGAGTTGAGGGCAAAATGATCATTTGGGGGTAGGTGAGAATAAAAATCTGTTGCTGAGGTAAGTGAGATAATTTTTGCTCAATTCTGTGCTTTGGGTCAATGACCCCTTTTTTTTTTGTCAATAAAAGATATACATTAGATGGTCCAAATGGTACATCCAAATACAAGAGGTACAAGAGACCCCAGCAATAAGAGGCACATAGACCCCAACAACAAAAGGCACATAGGCCCAGCAATAGAGGCACTTAGGCTCAGCATAAGCAAAATAAAACTCATAATGGGTTTGGTCAAATTACAAGTCAGAAACCCAAAGATAAAAGAAAGAAACTCTAAAATTTCTAACAGCCAACACATCTTCATCAGCCACAAAGTCTTCTTGCCGCAGAAGTCAAGTTGTTGCTTGACGTGAATTCGCCGCCGCAACATCAGATCGTACCACCTTGTCCACCGGTTGTGACACACGCCGAGCTCAAGAATGCCTAATAAAAACTGAGTAACTGAAGAGGGAGTGATTACCGAGATACTCTGCACACCCTCTGTTGAGATAACAAATTTGCTTTAGTATTAGTATAGATAAACGCTTTAGTATTAGTATCAAACCCGCTTCTTGATAATAGTATTAGTGTAGATAAAACTGAGAAAATTTTAGACAAAGTGGGTTTGTCTCCCCACTTCTTAATAAAAACCAGTTTTAGTTTATGCTTTCTTCTTTTTCAATTATGTAGATTCAAGTCAACCTGCTATTTGTCAGCTTTCGTCAAAGTCGGTATAACTTATGCGTCATTATCCATTCAAGAATAAACAAGTCTTGTCAATTACAAGTTGCATTGATCATTATACACCGCTTCAGATGAAATGGTAGAAAATAGGACCACATATTAGCGTAAGAAATCAAGTCTTATTTGCGGCCAGTTGATGATCTTGCTTTGCTTAGTAGTCTTGAACCAGCTGTCTTCCACCGCAAGAGATCGAAATTCCATTCATAAATTCAGTGCGTACCGGAGTAAAACCGATCCATATCCAAAGCTTGAAGCAAGCATCAATCTTTCCCCATTCAGTCATCCGACCATGTTACTTGTTAAAGACTACGGAGCTTATTCATGGTTTTACCTAGTTTGGTACTTTGTGGAAATGGTAGATTTGCTTACTACGTTCTCTTTGTTTTTGTTTACATGTTTCAGCTTTACGGGGTGACATTATTATAAGTTATATTTATAGATGTTTCAGCTCAGACTTCAGTATATACAGTTATGAATTGTTACTCCGTTAATCCATCATTTGGTATGAAAAAAAAAATGAGAGAGAGAGAGAGAGAAGTCCAGCATGAAGAAGTGAAGCATTAGCTCCCCTGTATCGATAGCTCAGATATATGCAACTATTGAAGAGGTCTGTTGATTGGCTTGATTAGATTCTACTCAGCATGACTATTCATGCTCATCCGTTATTTCTCACTTTTACAGATGTACAGAAGTTGTGCTCGATTTAGGGATTGGGGTTTAATACTATGTGCTCGGACAGTAGGTCTTTTGTAACTTGATGGTGTTTCCTAATAAATATTAATTTGAGCACCGTTAGTTCTCGTCTTACGTACTGGTTATTGTTTGTTATATTACCTACAGGTTTCCAACTTAATTTTGAATGCCGAGACATTCGAACCAGTAGCGGGAAGTGACAGTTATCTGGTAAGGTATAAGATCATGTTATTACAAATTAAGTCAAATAGGTGCTCGAATAATTCACGGACAGTGTTTTCAATTTACGCTAAATTTGGTTGATCTTTGCAGATGTATGTTAATTGGAGAGAGAGCTAAGAAATGCACCTTCACAATCTGAAACCATATTGAAGCTGCCAACTACGTAAACTTTAACTTCAATCCTCATCACGTTCTGATCTATGTGGTTATCTGCATATGTGGGTGTTTAGCAGATTTGTTAGAAACCAAGTCCGACAGTGGAAGTCATAGACATTCTGCATAGGGTAGTAATTACCCTAAGCTCAAGCTGACCTAAACTACATTGGATTTGACCTCAAAGTCAAAGGATGGGTACGTACGAGAAAGTCTACCTGAAATGGAAAGCATCGATTATGGAGTCCACAACTTCAACTGAAGCGATCATAATGAAATGGATCCAAGAGGTTCAAGAGCTGAAAGAGCTCTCAAAGAACATTGTTGGTACCTTTAAATGAGAAGCAGAAGCTCCCTAAGAGGCACTCAAGGAGCTAGCGCTGCAACAAAGCGCACAACGATTTTAACATAGACCTAAGAGGTCCCAGAGATTGCAGCCCCCTAGATGTCGATCAAAGAGAAAGTTGTATCCAGGAGGTCCTTCGAGTTCTACTATAAGGTGCCTGAACATTGAACCCAAGAGTTCTATGATACCCAAGAAGTAACTAAAGATTGGAACCTACAGGTCACTAAAGTGGTACCGAAAATTGGACCCAAGAGATCTGAAGTTGCACCCAAAAGACTCATGAACAGGCTCCACCCTAGAAGTGCCTAAAGAGTTTGGACCCAAGAGTCCCAGAAGTTTTACCCATAGGATGCATGAATTAACTAGTTCCAACCTGGAAGTGCCTGAAAAGCTTCTTCACCCAAAAGTCCAAATTTGCACCCATGAGGTCACTAAAACAAATATACGAAAGTGAGAACCAAAGATGTCCTTTGAGTGGGAGCCAAGAGGTCAAGCTCTATGAAAGCTGGGTGTAAAAAGATCAAATATGCTGACCAGGCAAACTTTAGAAGAACAAGAATTGATCGAAGTACCCAACCTTGTTGTGGTACTTCTTCTAATTAGTCCAAAAAGACGTTTGCCTCGAGGCAAGGAAAGATTGGTTAGGCTTGAAGTCCCGCAGGGACCTAAATCTCAATTTTACTTGGAGGTAACTTTCTCCACACTCCCAAGGGGTGTTACTTCACAATCCAAGGAAATTTACTTCTCAAAGCATAAGAAATATGTATACTTTTCTCCAGATCCTGATGGCAAGGTACATATTTCTATACGCTAAAACTATCAACGAGCAATCTTACTTAAACATCAGCATCTAATCAGTGCCACATCAGTTTCCCAGGCTAGGTTTTGATGTTTCTTGCAAGTTTTGGTGGATAATTAGGGATGTCATAATTCCAAACATTTGAGCATAATTCTATAGGCTGAAACTATCAATAAGCAACCTTAAAAATGGCATTTCAGAAGTAATTTCAAACATGTCTTTAATTTGGTAAAGTTTGGCTAATATGACATTTTCATTAATTGAAGAATACATATATGCCTTTTTGTCTTATATGTTGGGTATTTGGTAGGAACTTTTCTCGCAATCTGTTGGAAAGATCTTCCCTCGCGTTGACAAATTTCTTCCCTCGGGCAAGGTAAGTCTCAAATGCTTATTAGCTTCATCCGTCCAAGTATAACCATCACATATCTATGGCATGTTTTTACTAATAAGAAATAGGAATGGAAAGAATGATAGTGGGGTCATTCCAACGTTTCTTACACAATACAAAAAATTAAAAATATATAACTTTGCTTTCATGATGATACCGAAATGCCATCAAATTTGAAGCTGAATAGATTCTCTATATCTTCTTGTTTTATGGGAATACGACAATATTAAGACTAAAAATTAAATAGGTCGTCACATCCCCGCTACCAACTATCTCTCATTTGGTGGGCAATCTAGAAAATGTCCTGCATAATTTCATACCAATGGGCTGGGTTGGAACACTGGCCAGTTTCTTAAGTCCTGTTGGGTTAAGGTCATAGGTTTGCCCTGGCCCTAGTAGTATAGGGAAGCCTCCCTTTTACCTAAACTTTTTGTAACAAAAAAAGAAGAAGATTAAACAGGATATCACATCTTTTTTGGGGTAGGAGAAAATGAGAGACCACCTAACTTCAGAAGCGCTCTAAACACAAACATTTTGAAAATAACAAACTATGAAACCAACAATTAAAAAATCAAACACTTAACTTAGGGAGCTCAATGTGTCGTTTCACATATAAAAGAAGGTTAATACCCCAAAACCTAAACCTAGCCATGCCTAGGAGGAGGCACAACATCATGTTCCTCTTTTGATGCAGGGCCATGAGTTAAATATGTACAAGACATGCCAAAAGTCAAAGAGAGAGTAAAATAAGGCAGTTCCGATCACCAAAAGTAGAAGCGATCATACGTAGATATACGTACAACAGTTGCAATCCTAATAAAAGAGTTGGCCCAAAATAAGCCTAAGGAAAGACCCAAAAACTAGAGTCATGTTACTTTGGTGTCGTTAAGTTGAGACAATATCAATATCGGTACAATAATGGATCATGGGCTACACTCGTCACTGTTTAGCATAGTTTCAGAGTGGGTTCCTCTCCAATCATGTCTCCAATTGTCATGGACCCAATTTGAGTTCCTTAAATTGGCCATTAAAAATATTTCAAATGAATTGTTACTTAATTGGACAAGTCTTTGATGTGAGACTTGTGCCATAATTTCCAATGTGGAATTGAATTTGTTAATTGATTGCATGTGCATACCTAAAATGAGGTTGCATGTGATGGGGCGTATTCGAGAGAAAAGATTCTACATTAGAAAATGACAAAAAATAATGTAACTTATAAGTGGATGACTCCACCCAATTGTATCGATATCTTTTGTAATTAAAATTCAACACCTAATAAGTAGTTAAGTGGAGACAATATCAATACATTTGTAGGTCATGGACTCATGGGTCACATGTGCCGCTGCTTAATAATTCATATATTGAGAGAAAGGGAAACTGTTGAGAAGGAAGGAAGATGGTCCAATTAATGGGTTTGGTGATGTGGCTGCAGCAATAGTAGGTTTTGAGGTTTTCTATATTCAATTGAGCACATTTGTGAGAGAATGTGGAAAAATTATTGCAGAGTTGCCGCATCTGAATCTCGTGGATCTATGAATGGTAAAATAAATTGAAACGTATCAAAAAAAAATAAAAATGAATTGAAACAATACGAAGCACCACGCATAAAATTCAACCAAAGAAACACCACACTAGATAGAGCTAGCCGGACAAGATAGAACATTATATTACATATGGACAAGGTAGTCTATCAGGCCAAAAAAAAGGGCAGTGTTGTCTAGACCTGGAGAGTTAGTGACCATTGGACCAGAGTGGCCTCTCAAGAATAAAATGTACACATTTTCATCACAATATTGAACAAACAAACAAAAACATAGAAATTAAAAGAAAGTCAATGAGTTTGTCTACAACACATCAATGCACTGAATCACCGATACATCAAGTAGACTAATTTGATTAAGAGGTAAATTAACTCTATTCATGGATAGACTAGTATGTGTATGAGTACTTCTATATCAAACTAGTCTATTTATGTGTTAAATTAAGTCAACCTCTATATCGAATTCAGACTACTTGATCGATGTATTTATACATTGATATATCATAAAACTTATCACAAATGAAAAATACAAAACTGATTATTTGCCGGTGTTTAAAGGTCTTCATGCTCTTCCCCTTTCTGTACAGCTACATACTTCATCTGTTCATCAAGCTAATTGGCTTTTCTTCTTCAAAAATCATGTATTGATAGATCATAATTATAATGGGATGCTGCAATACTTTTCAGCAAGAGAAAATAGTGAAGTTGCTAGTTTGCAAATAACTAAAACATTCAATTCCCTACGTGAGAAACAAGAAATTTCACCGTTAACGAGGAAAAGAAATCAGTGAACCACAAAGCTAAACACTAGATATTCCATTCATCTCCTTCGATGAAAATGTAGCGAAAAGTTGTCATACTTGCGAAAAACAAAAAAAAGAAAAAAAACAAAAAACAAAAACGCGAACTAGTCAACGAAATGAACGTGAGGTGTACGTTTATACTCCTAGCAGCCAAATTATAATAAGACTTAAACTAACTCATGGTTTCCTCGAATCACAGTCACACTAGTCATTTCCACTCTTACCCTTGTCGTTGAAAAAAAAAATAAAAAACTAAAGAAAACCACAGCGCAGCTCCTCACTCTTTTCCAACCACATGCAAGTCCTATCTTCGTCAGATGGTAGCTACTCGCTATTACTTCCGCTTCCATTTGGTCGCTGTCGCACCGGAATTTACGGGTCTCTTCTCCGGCGTCTCCTCAACAGTTCGCAGATTGGACCATTACTACGATCTTAGTTCTCCAGTGGTCAACCACTCAACCCGTTGGCAACAAGTGAACAGCACTTGCGTGGGGCAGCCGTACTGCCACGTGGTGCGGCTGATCAATCAGTATCCAGTAGGGGTGTATTTTGAATATTGCACTTTTAAAAAACAGGAACAGTTTCAGAATAAGGAAAAAAAATTCTGGTGTCTGAGTTTGGTAAGTCTGACGTACGCAAGATTTTTTCAAGATTTTTATAACTAAACCTTAACTTTCTAAATCTGAGGATAAATCGAGAATATAATGGAGGAAAATTGAGAATATAAATCATTATATCAATAAATTGATACGTAGGTCATGATGCTGGACAATGGTCATGGATCTTTTGTGGTCAATCATGGATAGAAGACCAGTTTATTCCTGTCGCCGTCGCCACGTACTTAGCTATCGTGTTTTGATGTTCTAGCAAAATCCAGATTTTTTTAAGTTCAGAGGAACGCGGTATTACGTAATTAAGTAAACCCTACTAGCTACCACCGTGGCAAGTCTGGGTATAAAGTGCATTGTAGCAAGGATTTCTCATTTCCACTTTCTCGGTCTGAAGACAGCATCAGTTGCATCCATATCGGTGTTCTTGGTCTGGAGAGGAGACTACAACACCGGGTAATTAGTGTAAATTCTGAACTACAGCTTATTATAGATTGAAGTAAAATAATCAATTTTTGAAGCGAAAAATCACTCTCAGAGTGGATATATGAGGGGCACAGATCTAGACTGAAAACCCTAACTTGTTGCTTTCACGATCTCTCTTGTAACAGCTCACAGAAGGATGAATCACTCAATTGGGTTGCCTTATAACCCAAGCAATGACTTGGAGACCGGTCGGAAGGAGGATCATGTTGAGCGCATGAACCGGTGGACGGTAGACATCTCATTCATCAATTAATGATTTTTTTTGGGTGTAATTAGTTATGATCGATACGTACCTCAATTTTAATTATGTCTTATTTTGTTGCAAAATTAATTATTTTGTGGGTGAAATTGATTCATATTTCTCGTGCATAGTCTTCATCTTGATAAAATAATTTGAGATTCACATCCGAAACCAATTGACAATGGATGGAGTGGCCCAAACCCTTATAACCCATAAGCAAAGTTATATTTTTCCAATGTGGGAGTTATATTTATCACATTCTCAACACATCTTACACTTCTATGTGGCCAGCTAATTGGAATTAATATTGTCTATATTTTACTTCAGGGGTTCTATATATCTATATAATTTTGTCCATTACTAAGTCTAGTTGGTTTGTTTCTTTTCCGGTGTTGTATGCTTAATGACTATTAGTGCTTAACATTTTATCAAACAGGGGATTTGATATTAATTAGGTCAATTTTTCAACTTGTATATGTACCCTAATAACCAAGTAATTATTATACGTGTGGGTGCCTAGATGGGTTTATAATTTAAAGAATATGCTTTCTTGTTGATGTGTTCAAATGTGTGTGTGCGCCTGTGTGTATGAGGGTGTCCATTAATAGATTAGAGTTAGATTTAGTGGATGCATTCTCTGTAGCTGCAGTGAGTTTCTCAGTTAGTCGGAGAGAGCTTTGTTCATTCTCAACATGGGAAGGCGAGCTTTATCATTATATATGAGTCTTCATAAGCATAAAATGCTATGTCCATGTAAATATTGTGCTAACAGATTAGACCAACTCATTCTCTGGCACAACCATACCACATTTTCTTGCTTCATGCACCTTGCACGCTTTTTAGTTAATTATGTACGTAGATTATGTAGCATTCTCCAATCAACGTCGATCGAGTATCATGCATGACTGCTCACTCGTAATTTCTGTTAATTGACTGTCCTAACATATTTGTTGCAATGGTAGTTTGCCCATATCAGTGATTTTTGTTCTCTTCAATATATATTGTGAAACTTATATTTCTAATGATCGATCCTTTGTGTTTTATTTCTAGCTTCCAAACTGGTTTCCATTATACTTTTGTTCCTTCTAGTGCAATGTATATAGTGAAGCTTATATTTCTGATGATCGATCCTTCTGCTTTGTTTCTAGAATATTCCAAACTGGTTTCCGTTATACACGTGATATATCAGCTAGCTTAGGCTTTCAGGTTCATTGTATTTTGGTTTTATATTGGAGAATCAATGTCGGATCGATGCTTAGTAAACTTGGGGCCCGTTTCATAAAGCATATGGGAGAAATGGATCGGAGAAAGGAGGGAGAAAATGTCAAAGAATGTATGAAATGAAATATTGGCAAAAAAAAAAAACTATTTGAAGTGATTTGTACTTTCCATGCCAGTTTTCGTTTTCTGCATTAATGAATACATTTGCTCCCTACTCTCCGGCCTCTATATTCCTTCCATATGCTTCCCTACCAGTTATCTTCAAACCAAACGGGCTCTTAGTTGTTGGAAACGAGGTCCTAGAATTCTCTTTTTCAAAACTTGTGCTGAACTGAATATTGTTTCATTTGTAGCAAGCGAAACTATATCTGAAAGCATTGCACCGATTCCGTCACACACTAGTCCTGAAAAAGGCAGAAGAAAAGAAGCAGGCAGCAAGGAAACTACTTAGAGCACATACCCAAGCCCTACGAGTACGTTTTGTAATCTGAAACTATTTGTCTTACCTACAGTGCTCTCTGCTGTATAATGTTTTGTTTTTGTATTAGGCTGCGGCTATCTTCAAAGAAGTTGCAGATCAAGTGAAAGGTATTTCCTATCCTGAAGCTTCTCCTTTTCAAGACTAGTCTTTAAGATGGATTTCATCTATAATAATACTGTTTTGTAATCAACTTGTTAATTCTGGTTGTTAGGGTCTGGAGATTATTTTCCAATTGAACCAGATGAACTTGCTCGTTTGACGAGGAGTAGTGATGTTGATGCTCTGCAGCAATATGGGGGGGCAAGTGCAACAGAGAACGAATGTCATGCTTTGTTTATGTTTATATATGAGCTAGATTAAAAGATATTGTTACTTATAACATCTTTTGCTGTTCCTTTACACCAGAAGGAAGGCTTGGCAGATTTACTGAAAACAGATTTAGACAAGGGAATTGATGGGGATGATTTACTAAAGCGGACAATTAAATTTGGATCAAACATATACCCTCCAAAAACAGCAATGAGCCACTGGGTAAGTTTGTTATAGTTGTGCACTTTTGAATTTCCTACATGGAATAAGAAGAAGAAGAAGAAGTGATGCATTATGCTATTATAATTAATCTTTTTCCTACATTTGGAATAAGAAGTAAAAGAAGAAGTGATGCATTATGCTATTATATATAATTAATCTTTTTTTTTTCTTTTCAATTGTTTTATCCTGCTGCATATCTGATAGACATGTCTTCGGGAAGCTCTGTACAATTTTACTCGGATCGTTTTGGTGATTGCTTTTATGGGTTCTGTTGTGATGGGTATTCTGGAAGAGGTGAGCTTGGAGTCTTTAAATGCCTAATTACTTGCATTAAATTAATTTAGTTTGTAGTACTCTCACAAAGTGGGAGTTCTAGTTCTACTCACCACTCACGGATAATTAGTTGTTGAATGTTTAGGTTTTATGTAATAAAAAAAAAAGTATTCTCACACAGTGGGATGTGACGAATGAAATTTTTTTGGTCCAAAAACAAAGAAAAGGTTCTGTTTACTAAATTGACGTTTCAGATCCATACTTATTAGAAGTAAATGAGATTTTTAAGCCAAAAAAAAAAAGTAAATGAGATTTTAGTATCATGGTCGAAGATTTTACTGAATTGAATACACCCCCCTAAAGTTTAGGGTCACTTGTCTTCAATTTATTTCCGGTCGGCTATACAGCTTATACTCCTCTCTTTTATTTCTTGCCTGAACCCTAGTCATGCAATGTTATGCTAGCTTATCACAGGTATTAAATTAACTTTTAATCAATATGTTGTTGTAGCATGTACCTATCTTACAGATATTATCTTATCTCACACTTTCATTTAACATTTACTAACCCAGACAAAGAAACAATTAACATTTATTATTTTATTGATTCCTTTCCGCTGGCATCTTTTGTTTACAGTCTTATCTGAGTATATTCAAGCTCGTCAGTTCCAGCATATGATTATCAGGGAGGAAATCAGAAACATAAAATTGAAGGTGTGTTTCCCTGTCCTATTCTTCTCTATATGTATGATTTTCGTTTCTGTTTTCTGTTTATTGATTTGAAGGTAGTCAATGTTCGTCCTTTCGGTTAAATTGTTGGTTATCACAAATCCCATGAGGTTTGGTTCAATTGGTGAGGGAGAATGGAAAATTAGGTTAAATAAAAAATTCAATCTCTTACAATGTAACCAGGCAAAAAAAAAAAAAAAAATTGTTGGTTATTATGGTCGTCTTAGCAACTTCATGCGTGTGTGTGGAAACACACACCCGTTATTACTCATCAAAATTTCAGTCAAATTGATGATCGTTAAGGCATTGATAATTGCCTTAAAGCTAGTACGGTTCGGGTTGGACAGATTTAGTTGGTCCATTGGTTTAAACGAGTTAGATACCTTATAGATTATCAATTTGGCTGAAATTTTGCAGATATGATCTATACAGTAGTACCTAAAAACTGAACAATCGAGATGTGGATATGAAACCGAAAAGTGACCCTAAACTTTAACCTCGCTCTGGATAGGATGTGTGTGTGTGTGTGTATTATTACTCATCGTTTTTTATACCCTGTTGTTTGGCGTAAGTATTGAAACTCATTTGCAATCATGCATTTGGTCTAACATGAGTGTTGAAACATTTTGACCTTTTTGAATTTGGTTTTGATCTTCGATTATTGACTCTTATACCGTTGTAAATAGGCTCAACAAATATTTTCTGATGACATATGTTATCATATTTTAAGTATAGCCAATTCACATGCACAAAGTGCATGTTCATTGGCTTTCTATCTACACAAGAGTTCATGAGCAATTGAAGTTGACAAAATGAGTTTATGTCACACTCAACATAGAGGACAATAACTAGTGATACCCTCCTAAAACTTTATATTTTGAGTTATATAAGTTAGGGTGGTCAATTCTTGAATTTTAGAATGTTCGTAAAAAGTCTAATTTGGCTTTATCTCGGGTTCCTCCCTTAAAAATGAGGAAAGAAAGAAAAATCCTCGTACACTCTCGTACCCGTATTCTATAGTTCGGGGGTCGCGGGGGTCGGGACTCGGGAATACTATATCTTTACCTCCAGAATCCGAATCCATAGAATTCCACCTCAATGGAGAAAGTGTTCAAACTGTGTTCAACTGAATCTTCCAGGTGCATCAGCATCCAAGTCTCAGTTGAGGCTACGATTTCAAATTCTCTGTACTCTTCCTGCTCTTGCGTGGAGAATGGAGAGTGATAATATTTCATCAATGTGCATTGGATTGATTGATGGGCATGGATATATTTGGAAGATCTATTTGTGGGTGTGAATCTTTAGGATTGTGTATTTGTTTGTGAATTGTTTGATTGATCTGCAATCATTTCAAAAGTGGATACAATGTTGTTGCTTCTAGGAAGCACATTCTGGAGTAGTTGCAGTTTGTATAAATGAGAAATCCCTGCATATTTGATATCCTAATTTGGGATAGCATGCTTTGAATCAAGTAAAGGTTAAGAGACTGCCTTGACAGGTATTGAAATGACATCCTTTTTCTGTGCACCACATGAAGTAGTAGGGGTAATCTTACCCTGAGCAGAGGCAGATAAGTGTCACATTCATCATCATTTTCCTTTAGTGATATGCTTTATTCTTTAGGTTACATTCTTGGAAAGCGAGAATATGTGTCCTGGGTGTTGTGGAAAACGATGGGGAAGTAAATTTTTACGGCTTCACTAAGTGGGATAGTATATCAACCTCATCAAAATTGACCAAGTTATTCAAAGTATCCAGAGAGAGTGAGGAATGTAGCTGTAGGATTTATCAAATATTGGCTGCTGAATGTGAACCAGTTTGGGTCATGTACTTGTCAATGTCTCCCATCATCAATCTCTTGCTTGAGGATCTTAATTTTTAAGAATTTAGATAAGCAATTTGAGTAATTACCGAAGGTAGTAGAATTAGTTGGTAGTCCATATAAGGGTAATCCATCGAGTAATACTAAATAAATTTTATAAAATGTATTCATTTTGTATTGTTTTTCCCTCACTTGAAATAGTTTTACTCTATTTTCATATTGCTAATGTGACAGTACCTGTGTATAATGATATATACCTAACCTTTCACCTAATTGTTAACTTTTGGGCTCATTCTCTGATTCTGCAGGTTATTAGAGCTGGTCGACAAGTTGTGGTTTCTAATTGTGATATTGTTGTTGGTGATGTTCTACCTCTTAAGACTGGTGATGAGGTTTGTAGATTCATTAAGATAATCTTGAAACACACCAAAACTGATTTGTTGTTAATTAGTTTGTTCCTTTTTCGTCTCACTAAGATATTGCCACATCATCTCACATCATCTTTGGACTATAATACGAGTAATACTTTACATGACTCCTGTTTTATGTATTCTGTTATATGTTCTGAATTTCATTTTAAATGCAAAATGTGTTGGTTCGGTGATGTATCCCTAGGTCCCTGCTGATGGCATTTTAATCCGTGGTCACTCACTTGCAATTGATAAGAGTAGAGTCACTGGAGAGAGCAAGATTGTGAGCCTTCATGCTTGTTCAGGATCCTTGTTTAATTTGAACTCGTCCATTTTTTTTTTCTTTCTTTTTTCTGTTCTTTTTCTTGTGAGTACAATATTTCGTTTCTGCAGTTTCACAAGGATTCAAGGAACCCATTTCTACGATCTGGCTGGAAAGTAGCACATGGCAGTGCTACTATGCTGGTAAAGATTTCAGATTTTTCTTCTGTGTACAGGACACTGTCTTGAAAGATTCATATGATGTGATTTGCTTGTGTAACCAAATGGATAGTTGTCAGGATTGTTGAAAAAGACCAATTCATAAAGCTCGGTAAAGTTCAAAATGTTATAAAAGTTGTACATGTTGTCCTGAAGCATAGAAATTTCTGCCATAAAATGTAGCATTAATTTTACTCATCTATAGGTGGTTCAATTTGTAATTAGTTCCTAGTAAACACAAACAATACCATTAACCCTTGCACACAAGCATCACATACAAATTGCTGCCAATAGACTAGGAACATGACCCAAACTACAAAGGAAAGATTATACTTTTCTGTTTAAGGATAAGAATCAAGTTTTCCACTTAGAGTATAATCTAGTGAGTGTATCTTTGGGTGGAATCAATAATACATAGTGGTTTATATGTGGTTGAGCTTCTTAAGAGTCCAAGAGCACTGTTAAACTTAATTGCACTGACTGAGAGAAATCATTAATGGAAATAGGTCAGTGTCTTTAGTTATGAAGCCATAATCATTGGAAACTTATACAGAAGTCCAACCTGATTTCTGTGTAGTGCAGAATATGAAGCAGGTTGTACTTTAATAGAGAAGTGATTAGGTTGGGTGGTTGGAGTTTTAATATGTAGGAGCTCTATAGGGCCAATGGCGCTAAATCCCCCCATAATTGTAGCACCCACCCCCTACCAACAAAGAGCCTTATCCTTTGTATGTCACTTATATGGTCATTTTTTATTACTATTTCTACTGCTCTGACATACTTTTTTGATATATTTGTGTGATCTTTGCCTCATTGGTTCTTAATTGCTTTTGTTACTTTTTCCTCTTTGTCACGGGTAGCTGTGTAGTTTCTCCAGATCCATTCAAAAGATTATATCAAACCATGAATGCTTGTTGCTTGTCTATTGTTGGCAGGATTGCATTTTTCCTTTGTAACTGAGGGTTTCTTTTATTAGGTAACTGGGGTTGGGAAATGTACTGAATCAGGAATTCTCAGGGCTAACACTTATTCAAAAGACATCGAAAATAAAACCCCCTTGCAGGTCAGCAAACTCAACTATTATTGTAACAGATTTTATTCTTTTAATTTGTAAATGCAAGATATACCAAACCATAGAGGACTCTACATAGGTGCTTTTAACGGAGGTTGCTACTTTCATGGGTGCTGTCGGATTCATGGGTGCTGCCATTGTTGCATATGTTGTTTGGTTCAGGTATTCAACCTCCAGATTAATTTGGCCAACTCCCCCATCTTTCTCTAGAATGTACTATAATCACTTAAAAAATTATTTCTGCAGAGACTTCTTTACTGGTGATAATTCAAATGGAAGTCCTGAACCTGGAAGTACACTTGAAGAAGTGATTAGAATTAGTACCATTGCAGTATGTCTATCTATATGCTTGGTTGCGTTATGTGTGTGTGTGTGTGTGTGTGTAAAGGTTTGCTGTTGACTGATAAGTGAACATTTCAGGTTGCCATTTTTGTCGTTGCATTACCTGAAGTGCTTCCTTCAGCTTTCAACATAAGGTAAGTCTGCCCGACAGTTCATGTTAAAATAGGTCCGAATTTTTTTTACTTCAAAGTTCAAACCTGTTTGCAATTCATGCACTAACCTGATTCAATAATGGCTTATTGATCAATAGGATGGTTCTGAAGAGGCAATTGGCAAGTGTGGATGTGCAAATTAACACATCCCAATCAATCTGCATGTTTATGCCAGTTGATCCACATGTGTTAATGTGCACATACACATATCCAACTCCTGTTGATCGATGATATATTGTCCTCTGATTTTAATACTCAGCATGCCACTTTTGTCAGTACCATTTAGTATTGATGTTATAGATTTGTGTTTAATGGATTGATTTTAAGGCACTTCGTTTCCAATTATCTCATCCTATTTTATATCATGAACTGGTGACTAAATAAGTAAATGTGAAGAATCAACACTAATTGAGACTATGTGATAGTTGATCTATTTGTGAACAATTTCCATTTATTTTAAAATGATAAGTATATCTCAATTACCATTATTTGGTCAGCTATTGTGGTATGAAAAGGTAATCGCGTTGACATTACTTGTTTAGAATGCCATACCCTGAAGTGCAACTCTTAGATCTAGTGGGCATGGGGTGGATGGAATTAGCGAGAAATATATTGACTTTTTAATAGTAAGAGGAGAACCTAGCAGCATTTTATGATTTTAATCCTTATACAAATGAATAAAAATTGTCTCCTAAGTTTCTGTCATATGTATTCAGCTTTCTAAGTTTGATTTTTCTGTCACTTTGATTGTCTTTGACTGTGACACAGCCGTCTCAGCACAATGAAAAAGATGAAGGCAGACAATGCCTTGGTAGGTCTTATTTGTTTGTGATTCTTCATAACTATACTATCCTTTCATTTCCCAATTGGATGTGGTCCCTTGAGTTTTGTTATGGCCAATAATATTCTTTGCATTAAATTCATATATTTGGATGGAACTTGAAATGTAGGTGCGGAGGCCAGCTGTATGTGAAACCATGGCCTTATGCAATGATGCACTTTGTGACAAGACTGGAATAACTTTGAACCAGGTGGATAATTTTTATTATAGCTTGAAAGTTCCCTATTATGATTATAGTCGAGTAGTCACAGTAAGACAGATAAACTTAATAGTACAATCATGAAGTTAAAACCTTGAGGATAGTTTTTACAAAAAAGAGAATAGTCAGACAAACAAAACAGTGAGCAAGAATTGACAAGATCAAATCATGGCCATTGGTTGCATCAAAGGTATTTTCTAGAAATTGATTTAGAGAGGAGGATGCCCTGACTGAAGGTCTAACACAAGGGTTTAGGTAAGAAACAATCAGAAACTAACAAGAAATTTGTTTCGAAAAACACCAAGCTCATGTATCTAATTCTCCCACAAAGGGAGAAGGCAGTGGTGCAGGGCTTTATTGTTGTTGTTATTTTTTCCTTGTTTGTTTTTTTTAGTAACGCCTCAATTCCTACTAAACGATGCTCTTGTTGATATTCATCATGACTGTAGATGACTGTTTCTGAGGCCTATGCTGGTGAGAAGAAAATCAATTTTGCTGACAGCACAAGCAACTTGTCTCCGATACTATCGTCCTTACTTGTTGAAGGAATTGCTCAGAATACGAGTGGCAGTCTATCTGTGCTTGGGGTACAGATCTGTGCTACTTCACTTAGTAATATTTATCTACAAAACAAGTGATTGCAAAGGCTTACTACTTAAATGTAAAAATTTAATGTTTATATGTAGAGTGGTGATGTTCAGGCTTCTGGATCACCAATTGATAGGGCAATTCTGCATTGGGGAGTCAAGGTTGTCTAACTTGGTCACTATTTCCACTTCTCATGTATAACTATATACTTTGTAAATAATATCAGTGTAAATAATTATATCAGTTACTGATACCTTTGCAGCTGGGAATGAATTTTGATGATATAATGTCTCAGTCTCCAGTTTTGCAAGTTTTGCCATTCAGTTCAGAGAAAAAACGAGGTGGTGTTGCACTTAATCTGGTAATTTGAACTAATTGTTCTCTGTTAGGTTGAATCATTTATCTTCCCTTCCATCCTTTAAAATGGAAAGCAATGCTTCCAATACAAATTGCCAAGTTGCATACATACATTGGGTGGATCTTCTGATTTTCACATCCTGTTATCTAAGTTCTCATGGCTCATATCAAGCCACACCACCCCAATTCTCTGGATTTTGGATTACTTTTCATCATATCATGAGAAAACTATAGATCATGTTCTGCATTATATCATAGGATAGGAAAACCATTTTATAACATAGTTGTTTGCAGGTAACTTACGGCTGAGTTAAATTGTTATTAATGTTTTGATAACTTTTATTTCTGTATTCATAGACACATGGTCGAGTTCATGTACACTGGAAAGGGGCAGCTGAAGGAGTCTTGGCCTCATGTACAAGATACATTGGGGCTAATGATCAGGTTTTACCGATGGATGATGAGAAGGTTGGAGAAAATAGTTTTCTTATACGGAATAGTTATATGGTATTTAGTTAATTGTTCTGCTACCTTCTTCAGTGAGATCCACATCTATAAAATTGTGAGTGCATTAAATGTTCAGATATTGGAAGACATCTTAAAGATTAAAATATCGCTTGAAACTTCCATTTTTACTGCTTTGTATGTTTTTGGTGGTTTTGTTTAAATCCCAAATCTCCAAATGGTGATTCTCATGACCATATGTCTCTTTTGCAGTTAACATTTTTTCAAAAAGCTGTCGAGGATATGGCTTCTGGAGGTTTGCATTGCGTTGCTATTGCATATAGATCACTTGAATTGGATAATGTTCTAATCAATAGTAATGGACAACTAGCACAGTGGGAACTACCTGAGGATGACCTCATTTTACTAGCTATTGTTGGTATGAAGGTAGTGCATGCCTCCACAAGTGCACACACATACATATATTGTTTTTTCTGTCTTGCAATGTACAAAGCAAATGTTTCAGAAAATGAAAAATTAATCCCTTGGTCGGACTAATTCCCCTAGTCACTAGTCTGTTTGTTTCTAAATGTCTCCATCTCCACTTCCCCAGTGGCAGGCCGTCTTTATTTATTTATTTCTTTGTTCCACTTTTGGTTTATCTATGAAGGATCCTAGTCTGATACCATGTTGAATTTGATTTTCATTGATCTGTATGTTTACAATTGTACCATTATATAGCTAAGATCAGCTCTACTGTTACCAACAGAATTCAATGCTATAAATACAAATATTCAAAACTAATCTACAGTTACACAATCAGTTTTGATTGTGGTGAGGAAATCAATGGAGGAAAGTGATTTTCTCTAACAATGAACACAAATGATTTTTTAGGTGATTTGTATTAGAAGGTCCCTTTTTGGTAAGGGGGAGCTTCAGTTGAGATGTCAATTCTTCCTTTTCATTTTAGCTTCTGTATGCTCTCATTGTATAATGTTTATAACATCATCAGTATTAAATATATGGCTTGTCGTCTTACATTTACATGTAGTGTTTTTTGTGTTGTCGGGGTGGGATTTTATTCCATTTTTTAAATATATATTACTGTATTAGTTTATCTTATGTAGACAACAAATTGCAGGATGATAGTCAACCGGGGATCAAGGACTCGGTGGAAATATTGCAAAGAGCTGGCATTAAGGTATTAGTTGGGAATTGTTTATAACTTATTACAGAATTACCATGTAAGCTTCTACTCTTTTGTATGGATGAAGAGGTTTGTTTCTTATTCAAATGTGTTTCAAAGCCACAGGTAAGACAAATTAGATTGAGAAGCCATGGCTGCAATTCTTTGTAGAAAGCCAAAATACTGATGTTTTCCCACCTAAAGTTTTGTGTGAATTTAGTGCAATTGCCTGTATATTGAGTACGTTAACAGTGGATTTTTTTTTTGTTTTTTGTTTTTTTTTTGTTATGAAATGTGGCCAGTTAGTCCCTACGATTCTGGTCCTTTTGTTCTTCCATTTTTTTTCTCATGTTGAGGAAAGAAAAAAGCCTGAATTAATTTAGTCCCTCTGTTAGATTTTGGTTGGCAATCAGAGACAATTAAGAAATCCGCCAGTTTGTTAGACTCCAAAATTTGTTCATTATTAGAATTCATTCATTTTAGTTCTTTGTTACTAATTGCTAGTTTCTCTATTATTTGCCACTCCTTTTTATCCCCAACAGATGGATTCCTTGGGGCCTCTACTTTCTTCAGTTCGTTGTTTGGTGCAGCAACTTTAGTATGAAATGTCATTTGGATTTTTATCTTTTTCTCTCTCTTGGAAACTGAACCATTGATATAATTTTCACTGTTATCTGAAAATGAAGTTGTTTTGGAACCAATGTATAATTTGTTCAGGCTTTTTCTTTCCTCATCATTAGTTGTTTTTGTTTAACTATGTTTAAGCTTTCTGAGGATCTCATATGTTTAAAAATAATTTTGATTTCTAAGAAAACTATAGTTGTAAAAAGATACATGAGTGTTGGGTTTAATAATTTTCAATTCAATATAATTTGGATCTGAAGAAATTTTCCACATCATGAGCCATATATAGGTACGCCTTGTTACGCATGACAATCCTCAAACTGCAAAAGCAATTGCTAAGGAATGTAGCATACTTGCTTCTGATGGGTCAGATGTTAGTGAGGAAAATCTTATTGAAGGAAAAGTGTTCCGAGAACTTTCTGATAGTCAGAGAGAAGGATTAGCAGAGAAGATTTTGGTGGGTAGAGAATCTACCTATTTATTCTTCATGAGTCTATTAATTATGGTGGTATTTCGGATTAAGTATTGTGAAATTTTTATTGGACATATATCTTTCAATACAAGTGTAGGTAATGGCACGGTCTTCCCCCAATGACAAGCTTTTGCTTGTGCGAGCACTGCAGAAAAGAGGAAAGATTGTTGCTGTCACTGGATATGCCAGTAATGATGCTCATGCACTACATGAGGTTGGAGAACATTTCCTTATTTGCTAGACCTTCTTTTTCCCTAATTATGAAAATGACCCATGGAGTTTTTGTCGCGCATTCGATTAAGGCCCTGATGTTTTAATGTTGTCAATTGCTCATGTATCTGTCATACTGTTGCAAATTGAGCACAGGGTGTATTTGGCCTTTTCTTTTTGCTTTTTTCTTATTATTTATATTAGCAGCTATATTTATTCTTGCAATCCTGCTTGTCACCATGATAGATTTTGTTGATTTACTACCATTTCTATAAAAAAAGTTAGGATGTGAGCCAACAGTGTGTTTATATTCTGACATGTGATGCGTGATGGTGTTTCTTATATGTTATATCTATTTCTTTCACATTTAGGCCGACATTGGTCTTGCTATGGGTATTCAAAGGACTGAAGTTGTTAAAGAGAGTTCAGATATCATAATCTTGGATGACAATTTTGCTACAGTAGCCAAGGTTTGTTTCTTTTGTACGGAGTGATTCAATGCTGTTGCTTTTTATCTTCCTTTTCTTCATTATATGTGCTCAAATGAATCTCCACATGCAAAGTCCGTGAGAGAATTAATGATTGAATTAAAATTTGTTCAGTAGGGAATTGTAACTCCAATGGTGGAGAATTTGAACCTCTTATTCCTTTCTAGATTCTTTCCAGAAAAAGAAAATGGTGTGTTCTTGAAGGACAGTTGTCAGGTCGTGATCAGCAGAAAATAACTCCAGCGAAAGTCTTGCTGGCTAAAGATAATTTATACTTAGGCCTTAGATGAATTTTCTTTACCAAATGATATTCCAGTAAACATGAGAGTATATAGTTGTTATAATAATCAAATGAGGTCCAGAGTAAGCCCATACATGATAAAAGAAATATCAACACAATTTAGCCACAAAACTTGATGGTTGGATATATATGGTGAGCTGCAGTACTTTAATATGTAGCAATTAGCACATGGGATGCTTCATTCAAGAATAAGCTCACTATCTGTTTACACTGGAATTTGTAAGGACTTGTTTTGAAATTTGAACAATTATTCTGAAACCAAAAAGTATTAGCCAATATCGGTTTGGTTTATTGGGTGTCTGGACACACTGTGGCTATAATATCAAAGTCTTGACATCAGAAGATGTGACTTTTTCCAAAACTGTATGAGGCATGTGATTCAAAAATATAATTGAGTGTAGTGTATCCTACTCCCAACATGGTTTTTATGTCTGTGGATGTTGGATCTTCTTATTAATTCAAAATGCTGATTCATCAATGACATTAAATTCTTCAGTGTTTTAGATGGGGACGATCGATGCATGAAAAGGTTCTGAAAGTTATGCAGCAGCAACTTACAGCCAATATTGTAGCAGTAACCATAAACTGCATGGCGGCAGTTTACTATCGTTACATCCCGCTCAATGCTGTGCAGGTTCTCTCCTTTTCTTGCGCTTTCTGTTTATTTCTCTCCATTGATGCACCTAAGGATGTGGATCTGTTAATTTGTTTTTCTGGTCCTTTTCACAGTTTGTGTGGGTGAATCTTATCATATTTGGTCTTGGACCACTAGCACTGGCTACTGAATCTCCGGCTGATCACCTGATGAACGTACCACCTATTGACCGAGGGTAAGATTTCTTTGATGGTAAAGTAGAATCGGTTGGTTTCCATTGAGGATCCCTACATAAGAATCTGTGTGTGTGTGTCATGGTTTGGAACTCTACATTGTACTTCATCGATCCAACTCCAACTGTCTATTTTTAAAACTTTATTCAGTGATTGTCCTTGCAAAGATCAGCGAAATATAATGGTAGCAAACTCCAGTCAAAAATAGCTGTACCTATCATTATCTTCCTCATGCTCATTCCTTATGGAGGGGGCTGTGGTTTGTTAAAAAGGGGGTGCCAATATTAATCCCTTTATTTTTTTTTTCTCTTCACTTTTGTTTTTCACTGATATAGTTATATTCTGTTCTTGCTTTGACTATGGTTGCTAAAACTGGACCCGATTTTGAGTTAAATAATCAACAAAACCAAATTCTGTGATGGTTATAGTAATGCACTTCTGTTACAATATCTTACAGACAAGCTCTTATAAAATATATTCAGTGGAAGAGACTGTTGACACAGGTAAATGTTCTTTTCTTGAACTAAAGCAACAAAAAGTATTACCGCATGCGTTGTGTTATTGATAAATTGTTACTGTAAATGTGGTGTGGAACTTTCAGGTTCTGTACCAAATTATTGCCCTGCTTGTCATCAATTTTCAAGGAGGGAGTTTACTGCAAAATTATACCAGAGACCATGCCACAAAAGTGAAGAATACAATGATATTCAACACATTTGTTGTTTGTCAGGTAACTTAGTCTTCACTAGTTAAATGGAAAGTAATTTCCCTTTTCTTTGTTGGATTCTAGTAGCTGCCTAGTTTTAGAAATTTTTGGTCTGTCAATTTTTTTTTTCTTTTTCCTTTTAACAAAAGAAAAAGAAGACAAGCTTTTGGGTTTGATTTAGGGTGTTATAAAGTAATGTGATTTGAAATAGTTCATTATTCATTTGCGGTTCTAGACGTCACAACTTCCTGGTGTGTTCTCTTCCTAATGCTGCCTATGTTTGCATTTTTACTTTTTTAGGAATTTTTTTTCTGTCTAAATTTTTCTAAAAGGTACCTTACTATGCCGTCAGTAATATGAGGACTATGACAAGCCTCCCGTTTTGATTTAGGATGTTATAAAGCAAAATGATTTGAAGAAAAAGTAATTTTTCATTTGCATTTCTAAACATTAGCATTTCCTGATCTGCTCTCTTCCATTTAATTCCATATGCTGCATTATTATCACTTCAACGAATCTAATTTCTTCATATCTCAGATTTCCATTGAATTCGGAGTTCGAAAGACTGGTATAGTGGACCATCCTTTGAAATGGATTACTGCTAACTCTGCGTTTCTGGGAATAGTTGGAATAATTCTTTTGATTCAGGTGCGACATTTTGTACTCCTTTTCTTTTCTGTCATATAGCTTGATAAACATTCCCATCTGTTTACACTTTATGTTGCTGTATGTTCTGTAGTTTATCATCATTGAGTTTCTTGGAAAGGCGTTTTTCATAGTCAGGCTTGACTGGAAAGAGTGGCAGTTTTCGCTGACTCTTGGCATTGTCGAGTAAGTTGATGACTGAAGATATCATTACAGTTTTAAGGGTGTTACTCGATTGTTATTTATTGTTAATGAAAGATTTAAAAAAAAAATTATTAGATCCCTACCCCACCATCTAGTGAGATTTCTACTGTCAATGAAGATGATTATCACATGAAATCATATGCGCACGAGTTTCCTGAATTTCGCGTTTTGGGTGCCGGATGGTATTGGCTATCCGGTAAAGGAAAAAAGATCTTTATCGCATAGTGTCACAAGTTCAAGGCCGCCTGAGGCGCCACTGGCTCCCGGGGGGGTGCCGGATGGTATTGGCTATCCGGTAAAGGAAAAAAGATCTTTATCGCATAGTGTCACAAGTTCAAGGCCGCCTGAGGCAGGCGCCTCAGGCCACTGGCTCCCGGGAGCCTCGCGAGTGTATATATATATATTTTGTTTACTTTGCAAACCAGAAATAGCACGATGCTCCAGTGGCAATGTAGGAATTCTGTGTCTTCCCTACCATGGTTAGAATCACAAGATTGGTTCATTTGCTTTTTTTTTTTAATTTTTTTTTTCAATCACCTAAGTGACTTTAGAGGGCCCAGATCGCACTTTCAGTTTTTTTTTGTTTTCAATTACTTGTGTTAATTTCTTGGACCCCGTGGCCCAGCCAACTTCGTTACACTTTCAGTTTTTTTTTTCAATTATTTATGTTAATTTTTCTTGGACCCTGTAGCCCAGCCAACTTTTTTTGTTTTTTTGGTCTATTGAAAAATATATGGGTATGACAAGACTGTATTTTCGCAGCTAAAAATGTGAGACGAGCAAGATTTCAGTGATGCTTATAAAAAAAAGAATAAAAATTATGTTTAACGAGTTTTGTAATTCAGAAATTTATGTAGGGAGTATATATCCATATATTTTTGTTTTGCTATTAATTTCATATTTACTTTTATTCAAAATACATAATTTTGTATTGTTATTTGGCGAAAAAAAATTTATATGTATATAGAGGAGGCCACATTTTAATTCTTTGCCTCAGGCCGTTAGAATCTCAGGACCGGCCCTGCACAAGTTGAATACTCAAGTGACTTATCTTCTTTTGTTTGCTGAAAACTCTCTTTCTCTCCCAGGTTGTTGTTTGCACTGCTTCTATTTCTGAAGCACCTGGTACAAAGGAATCATAATTAAGATCCTATGTTGGTGATGTTTAAGATTTGAAGGTTCCATACATCTTCATGAAACTTATGTGCAGTGGAGTTGCAGTAAGTGAACTTGAAAGTACGTTGTGTCACTGTGTATGGTGTATATAAGAAATGCCCTTCCCACTGAAAGCCCTACATTAATGTAAATTATGCTACTATGCAACTGATTTTATTACAATATTGCCTTTACGTTGTACAAGTATGACTGCTAAAACTCTCCCCAATAACCACCACAATTAATTGTGCTTGTATATATATCTACATCACACTTTTTTTCACAAGTACGTAAAGCCTACATTACATTTCTTCGAGTCAAATTGGCCTGGTGTGATACGGTTGCAGTTTCCTAGTCTTTGCATATGACTGATAGGAGTTTCTCTCCTCCATATATAAAGGGAAGTTGGAAGTTTGGTGTCAAAGGGTCTGCCTGTCACCTACTGCTCTCGCTCTTGATTTTGAAGTTGCCAAATTCTGAGGAGTGGATATCAATCCGTATACTGTCCCTCTAACCATATTTTCTAAATAATCGAGGGTCAATCTGAATTGGTCTTGTTAAAGATCCGCTACAGACTGAATACGTATATTTTTCAAATGATTCATATCATCAAGCGTACCATTCCATATTTCATTCCAATCAAATGATCAGCAGCTGCCAAAATTTCTCGCGGTAACAAAAATGTAATGTTCTGAGGGATCCTTGGTTATGATTTTGCCTGCATTCTCTATCTTCTTTGTTTACTCATTCTCTTATTCCTCATTTGGGGTAGGCATATGGAGGGGAAAACAAAAAACAAAAAAAAGGAACTGTCGAGTATGGGAGAACAAAAACTGAAAATTCCAGTGATAATATTGATATTCATGACTTCTTCTGGACTCAGCAATATGAGACCTATGACGAGTTTCCCGGTTAGATTTAGGGTGTTATAACTTACGAAGTAAAGTGATTTGAAATTGCTCTTTATTCATTTGCAGTTCTAAACATTAGCATTTCTGTTCTGTGCTGGATAGAATGAGAATATGTAATATTATCACTCCAATAAAAAGTAGTCTTCATATTGCGGATTTCCATTGAACTTGGAGATCGAAAGACAGGTATTTTATCTTAATGTCATAAGGAAATCGATTTAATATCAAACTTGCTACAACATGGATTTGAATCCTAGGAATCCTAGTATTTTATTCCTCTTCGGGTGTGCTAGGGGTGTGTTGTGTACTTGTGTAGTATTAGTATACTTGTGTGAGGGATGTGCTAGGCACTACTACAAAAATTGAATCAAACGACACCTCTCAGACGACGCTATGTAATTATCTGTCGTGTGAATGATTTTTTTTTTTTAGACGTCATTTTGTTAAGTGAGCTGTCGTCTGATAAGGACTTAGGAACTAATTCAGAAGACGTTTAAGATAAAAAAAACTGTTGTGTAATGCTAAAAAAAATTGAGCGCCAAGTTTCCCACCGTGTTAGTGGTGCCAAACCTCATATTGAAGTCCAAAATTGACATAGGCTGGGCTTGAAACCCTACCACTAGAGCCAAAAAAATAACAAAAAACTCAAACCTCCTCACTCTCTCGACACAGATTCAAATTAAAGGCCAAAACCAAAACCAAAATCTCCTCACACTCCCTACTGCATCTCCCCAAAACCAAAACCTACAACCTTCACCGCCTACACTTCAAATCCATCGGATCCAAGACCTCTGTTCTACGCCGACACCAAATCCATCGGATCCAAAACCTAGATCTCTCTCCTCTCTCCCTCTTATCTTCTACACGGCTACACCTATACCCCAAATCCATCTCTCCGACAACCAAACTAGTAGTAAACTAAACTTGTTGCTCATGGCTTCTACTTTGGCCACTTCCTTTGCTTCCTAATTACTCCCTCGCGCCCCACCCAAAGGTCTCCCTTTGCTTTGTCCCACAGTCGCACCTGTGTCTGTAGCTGTGAGAGTCCGAGATAGCAGGCCATTATCCGCTGTGGCGGCGGCGAAGAGTAATTCCAATCCTCTGCCGACGACGAGGAACCCTAACAAAAGGAGTAAAGCAGCAGAAGAAGAAGAAGCCGTTGAAGAAGTGGAAGAGGATCTACCCTGGATTCAAGAGAAGGCCTTAGACCTGGTGGATTTCACCGGCTCTGTCACGCAGGCCATTCCTGGACCCAGAGTTGGCACCAGCTCCCTCCATTGGATTTTGGCTATTCCTCTCGCTTATGCCGGTCTCAATTTTGTCATCGCTGTTGTCAAGACCGTGAAAAAGTTCTCTTCCCCTCGACATAAACGCAAGAAACTGGTATGCTTTCTCTTCTTTTTCTGCTCAATTGATTTACAGTTTTAGGGTTTAAGACTCAGAGGTCCTGATTTCTTGTAACAGGTCAATAAAAATGCTATGCTATGCAAATCAATAGACGAAATGTTTCAGAATGGCTTCGACCAAATCACACCTGATGCCCTAAAACAACTCGTGCAAAATGTGACATTTCTACTCTTGTTGATACACCATGTACATGCATTAGTTTTTTATAGTTACAACTCAGCATACTTACATTATCATCTCACTGCTGGACCAAGGAAGTGAATATATGCATATCACTGAGTTGCAAATTGGGATCATTTTAATAACAAAAACAATAAATTGATTCATTCTATTGGACTATGGCGTGCTCTTGTAGCATTTCATATCTTTGTGAGAGTGATTTTGACAACTGTCTCTAATTTGTATCCAGACAGGTTTTGGCATGGAGGAGATTTTGCGCAAGTGCATCCGTTATACTTTGAATGAAAAGCCATTCAACTCAGACATGGTTTCCAATTTAATTCAGCTCAGAAAAGCTTCTTTGTTTGATGATTCTCAGGTGGCTAAAATTCTAAATGAAATTTCAAGAAGAATTGTGCGAGACAAAGTTTTTTGTGTTGTTAGCAAGGCATTACACTTAATTTGATACGTGTACTGCCTAGGTACATTGTACTATTTGCTCCTTTAGCTTTCTAATAAACATATATGGAATTAAAAGTCAGAAAAATTCATTGCAAAATTGTGCTATCAGTTGCTGACTGCTTGTTTGCAACTTGCAGGCCCAGTTGTAATGGATATGGCAGGTTATACTGAACGGGGTTTTAAAAGAAAATTAGCCGTTCAAGCCTTACATGGAAAGGTGTTCTATCTGTCAGAGGTAAGGGACCAAACAACCAAAATGATTTTGACCAACTGCCTGTATGGTTTATTTTTATTTTTTCTTTTTCTTTTGTTGTTAGAAACTACCTTGATTCACATCATAAGAAAATATGACTAGTACCTTGCTCCTCTCGTTTACGTTTCCAAGCTAGTACTTAGTTGTCCTGCCTTGGAGAAATTCTGCATGCTACTGGCTTACACCCCTTCTCACAAAATCAGATTCACCACTCACGTGTGAGTTATTGTGAGAATTGCAATAGGATATTTAGTAGTTGCCTTGTGCGAGATTTAGCTAAAGGGTGATGGTACTGTTAGTTCAGTTTGATGGAGTGACATCTAATCCTAATGATCTAGTAATTGTGATTGGTAAGCTTTATATGTCACTTCAACCAAAGCCTGTGTATTTTAATAACTAGTGATGCCATGTCAGGAATCGATGGTCAGTGTTGCCTGGCTAGCTTCAACAATGCCAACTTGTTAGACAATGCCCTTCTTATTTCTAATCATTGGAGTTTGCGAGGACTTTTATCAAGGAAAATAAGTTCACTTGGATTGTTAATAAAACCTTAGAAACAAATTTTGTTCTTCTCCTGTAATTAGTTGAATTAAATAAGTCAAGAGATAAAGGGAGACCACGAATGAAGTTCTGACCTATTTTCTTAGATGAGTTTCAAGGGCTGTTATATTTTTCCAACTCTGTTTTTCATTTTATATTTTCATTCTGATCATACCTAAACTTGAATAGATTATAGTATACCTCTCTAATACTATTTTTATGTTCTTGCAGGTGCTACTAATAAGCCTCAAGAACTAGATGATGCAGTTCTTAGGAGATTGGTTAGTTTTGTTTTCTTCTCTCTTTCACTTTGCTAAAACTATCTTCTGAATCATTAATGTTAAAATTTTGTGACGGTCTGGGATTGCACAATGATGCTTTTCCTGCGTTGGTAGCGTATTTGTGGTAGGGGTTGGGTTCAAGGAAATTGTTTAGGTTTTCCAGTGAATAGTGACGACCTTATTTGGTTCTTCTGTTACTTGAGTAGTGGTCATGTATCTAAGTGCTCTTCTCAAAAAGAAAAATACACACAAGTTTTGTATTCTGAAAGATTCTAAGCAAAGAAATCACTGTGCAAAGATGGGAAGTTGATCGCCACATTCTGAAGTATCATTATCCTGTTTTCAGCTATTGTTATGTCCAATCCGTTTACTTTCTATTGCATTTTTTTTTCTGGTTAAACTCACAGTAAAGTGAAACCCTGACAGGTGAAGAGAGTATACATACATTTACCAGATCTAACTGCTAGGAGACTCCTCCTAAGTCACAAACTCAAAGGCCAAGCATTTTCCTTACCAAGTAAGATTCTGCTCTTATCTTGTAGCCAATACTTTTATTTAAGATCAATGATCTAATATATCCGATTAGGTGTAAACGATACTTTAGCTTACTATGTTAATTAGTCTACGAATTTTTTGTTTTAACTTGGCATCTCTTGTTACAATAGAGTATGTATCTTGTTACAATAAAGTGTTTCTCATGTATATGGACAATGTTTCGGAACTTTCTTCTTTGTAGATCTTACTCCATGTAACCAAATAATGACCAAAAGAAGTGACATATTTTATTTCTTGGGTGGTGATTAAGATCTGTGGTTGAGGGAAAGACATATGATGTTGATTATGATTTTTTGTATATATGTTCCAGGCTAGAATGAGATTTTTGGGAACTGTTTTTGCAAAGTGAAATTATTTCACCAATGCTAAGGTACAATTTTAATCGACCAATCATGTCTTACATTTATTCTCATGTATTGTTAGACAATTCATTTTAGTACTTGTGATTCATATGAGTTAGTAGAGGACAGAGGTTTACATAGTAGCTGATGGAGTACTTTTCTGGAAATGCATAATGTACGTTAAAGTCTTTGCATTGTCTGCAGGACAAATGGGAAACTTAATTTGGTTCACACAGCACAAATCTCTTCTTAGCAAAGAAGGGGACAGCCTGTTCCCCAATTGCTCTTGGACAAGAGTATTGGTTGCCCATTCTTACTGGTGCCAACACCAGGCTAAGCAACATGGCAAAAACCAGGCTTGTCCTAAGGATCACAAACAGTAGCTCAACTTGTAGACATGGAGCTCCAATGTACTCGGCATTATATAATGTAGAAAAGAGCAAAAGTTGATAGATACAAAGAAAGAAGGCAAATGTACAAATGACCCTCCTAAATTAGTGTATGAATATTTGGGAAATAATTAGGTTTGATATCAATTTACTCAATTCATTTAATATGTGGCGGGATTTGAATTAATTTGATTGTTATAACAGTTAGACATCAAGAATAAATGGAAAGCATTGTCCAGCTTGTTATAACACAACGTTAAAAGCTCAATATGTCGTCTCAAAGCACAGCATAATATTCACAAAATAAAAACTGTCGTCTGAGATTAATATAGATCACGGATGCTATCACAAAATAGTTGTGTGAATAACAGTCACACAACAGTTATAAAAAAAAATGACTTCTGAATCATAATCACACAACGCGTTCTTAAGTTGCCTGTCGTCTGAGTGATGTTCACACGACAGTTAATGATGTCGACAAGCTATCGACAGTCTGTCGACATGCTGTTGACATGCATGCCGAGTTCTTCAGACGATAGTTCTCTAAATCATGTTTCATCAGACGACAGCGAGATATACGACAGTCAGCTCCGCATCAGACGACAGTTTTTAACTGTCGTCTGATTCAATTTTTGTACTAGTGAGGGTAGTGTGCTCTATCTAGTGGTTTCTTCTGACCGCGCTTCGAAACAAGTCATTATTGTATGGTTTGTTGAATTACATAACGGATGACCTTTAAATTAAAAAAAAAAAAAAATTGTTCAAGTAAATCCAGAATATGTGTCTGACCCAAACTCTAGGTTACTTGACCTAGTGGTAATAGAGTTTAACTAGAAGAATCTTATAGATTCCTATTCAATGTATGATTACATTTCCTTGTATGATTCGGATTCTATGCATTATAATCCTCTATATAAATAGGCTCCTATTATCAATGAAAGTACACACAGCAATTCTCTCTCAATTACTGTTTCTCTAGAACACGTTATCAGCACGAGCTCTAACCCTAACCCTAATACTCTTCTCACTTAATTTGCCACAAGCCCTAGCCCCGCATCCCCGTGCTTGCCGCCCCCGCAGCCCTACGCTGGCCCACTACCTCTGCAACCAACGCACACAGCTAGAACATGCTAGTGTCTGCCCCCTACAATCCTCAGCCTTACAGCCTGCCCCCTCGCATGCCAGGGAGTGCGCCCCTGCGCCAACCAGCCTAGCACACGCCGTGCGATCGATGCCACCCGTAGCTCTGCAGCACCTGCAGCATCCCCTGCAGGGCCCTGTAGTAGCTTCGCAGCATCCCCGCAGCAACCCCCGCGTAGCAACTCAATGCTAGCACCCGCGAGCACCGGCGAGCGCTCGCCTGCTCTCACGTTCGCTCTACTGCGACCACGCGACCCCGCTACTTCCCCGCGACACTGCGACCCAGCGACCTCAACCCCACGATTCCGCGACCTCGAGACTCCTTGACCCGCGGCCTAGTGACTCAGCGATTACGCGACCTCGCTACTCCACGATTCTGAGACACCGCGATTCAGCGATTCCGCAACTCTGCAACTCCGCAAACCCCGCGGAAAGTCTGCTTGCTTGCACTAGGATTAAAGCTTGTCTCCAATCCTACTACAAGAACCAAATACGTTCTGCAATCCTAAGAGGTATGTTTTACTATAGGTTCCCGTTTTTGAGTTTTTCCTCTTTTTCTCTTCTTTTTCTCGGGGACTTGCAACCTCCCTTCTTCTACCCCCTTTTCTGCTTCATAGGGGAGACCAAAAAGCCGAACTGTGGGGGTTCGTGAAGCTTAGAGCTTGTAGAGTCCTCCAAACTTAGAGTTTGTTGAAAAGAAAACAATAGACCACATATATCGTTGTTTCGATCTAATCCAATATCTCTTGGAATCAGATTTTCTTGGAAGTGACTACGCTCAGAAATCCCTAATTTTTTGGAAGCAACTATGCTTAGAAATTATATGTTTTCGTGGTAGCCTTTTCGCTCCGAAACTAACCGTAATTCCTTGTTCTCTTTCAGGTTGAGGAACCTGAACAAATTGGACTTTGCTCCATTGGGAACAACTAGCTCTGGATATCACAGGTGGGTTCGTGATGTCAGCCAGCATCTCAAGGCCGATGGAATCCTGGATACGATTCTCGAGCCTTGTCAGGATGTGCTAAATGTTGAGCAAGCTCAAGCTTTGGAAGCACATAGAGCAGCCTTAGAGGCAAATAAGGCGAAAGCCATCATCCTAATGACTCGTCATATGGATGATTCGCTCCAGTACGAGTGTATGAATGAAGAAGACCCCAGAAGGTTGTGGGTCTCACTCGAAGAAAGATTTGGCAACGTCCGTGACTCCCTGCCTCCTGACCTAGAAGTGAGATGGCATAGCCTCCGCTTATGTGATTTCAAGTCAGTTCTTGACTACAACTCGGAAGCACTTTTGAGTCAAGCGGGAAACAATATCGTAGAAAACACCAAACTGCGCCACACACGGTGGATATCGCCGCTAGAGGATGCCACAGAGACAACCAGACGGAGGAGACGACCCAGCTAACCAAGTTTCACTGCCAGAGATCACCGGAGCTGCGAGTTCAAGCCGGGTCAGATTGTCCGGATCTGGTTCGGGTCAGCCAGATATTTTTGATTATGAAGGTGCAGCCGAGAGAGAAGAGAGAAAGAAATATCAGTTTCCGGAAATGGAAACCAAATGGAAATAGTAAATTTCCCACTCGGGAAACTTCTATTTATACCAAAATGGAAACTTCTTCCAATGGCCATAACTTCTTCATACGAACTCCGATTTCCGCATTCCACATATCCACGAACTCGTATCGACGCGCTCTACAACTTTCATGAAGGAAGTTTTCAGAGAATCTAAAAATAAAAAGTCAACCCTTGCGCCCCCCCCCCCCCTAATGACGCTTCCTGAATGATTATTCGCCCGAAACATTTCCGCTCCATCCACGAGCCACGATATCGTCCAATAACCACTAATTAAATTTCAGAAAATCCTCGGAAAATAATTACGAATTTTCTGGGCATCACAAATTCTTACAAATGAACTAGTTGTACGATGTTGTTTGTGAAATTGAATTATTTTCGGACGAATAATTATTCAGAAAACATCATTTAAGGGGACGTGAATGTTGACTTTGTATACATTGAATTTCTCTGAAAATTTCCTTCACAAAAGTCGTAGAGTGCTTCACTACGAGTTCATGGACATGCACGCATAAATCGGAGTTCATAACCGAAGTTTATGCTATTTTTGGTAATAACTATAAATAGAATTTCTGTTTTGGGAAAAATCATAATTAACCTTTTTAGAAACTTTCCAAAATCAGGAATCCCCCAAACGCTCTGTTCTGTCATTTTGAAACCCTCGACCCGACCCGGACCTGTTTCTTTAACCCGGCCGGAACTCGCTCCTCCAGCGACGCCAGACCACGGCACTAACCCAGATCGCTTCCTCTCCTCCGTCCGGTCCTCCCTACGGTGGCCTCTAGCTCTGATTCTCACCCACCGCAGTGTTTTGAAGTGGCGAAACTTGGTGGCGATAGACCCGATCGGTTCTCCCAATTAGGGCTACGGTAGGACGTGAAACCGGTCACGTTTTGCTCCTGGTAGTGTCCTCTTTCGATCCTTGGTGACGGTTTTGATCGATTCTCAGTGTAGAGCTGCAACTCTAAGTGAACAATGATTTTTGACTTGTGGCGGCGATCTAGGTTGAATTGGCCCAAGTCTTAGGTATTAAAGTTGATCCTTGTAGTGTAAACTCCATTTTGGACGGTTGGATCAAGCTGGTTATGAGTTTGGCATAGCGGTGAGTGTAGCACACGTGCAGCCGCCTGTGGCTGCGCATTCGGCCATGTCTGGGGAAATTTCTTTCTTCCTTTTTCATCTACTCATCGATACGAACATTTTGATATATAATATGTAATTTTTGGAGATCGTTTAATAATGCTAGGGTTTTCTGTAATTTTGAATTGTTTAGTTTTTGATCTGTGAGGATCCAACCATTCGATCGACTGGTAGTTTTGACATATTGATCTTAGGAGTATTCCGGAGACTTTGGGTAGTCTCTGTTGAAGCTGTGCCTTGATTGGCGTTACTTATGAGTTTTAGTTCAAATGAGAGTTTTATACTTTAATCGCTTTGTGATTTGTGTACTGAATTGAGACCGTATTTTCCTTTGATGCTTGACAGAATACATTCTGTATGTATCTAGTTGTGTGGAGACGTAATAGAAATTTCGAGGTGACTAATCTCACAATGTTCATTTACGAACGGAGTTACGTTATCGTTTTGGGAGTTATTTATTTAACTACAAACTGTAGTTGGTATTAGTAGCTTTCATGAGCGAATGATTGCATGTGTGTGTGTTCTTGTGATGTGATGTGTGATGAAGCAATATGCATGATTGTGTTTATATTATTGTTTTGAATGTGGCATTTCGGGAAACAACATCGTAGAAAAAGATGTTTTCTATTGTTTGAAAAGTGTTGAGATTGATGTGACATTTTTGAGTCAAGCGTGACTTATTTTAAATATACTAGTCTTTGTACCAAGAGTCACAGATAGTGATCAGGGAAGGGAAAATCTTTTATTAGATTTATGTAACATTTTTACGTCGGATGCAACTTATTCTAACGTTTGGTTCGAAGACCAGATGGGTCTGAAAATCAAATGTCACACATGTAATCGAGGACCAAGCCTTTGGCCAGGAAATTGGTTACAATAAGTTAGTGCTCTAGTCTGTTTGTCATTGTAGCTTATGGGGGTAACGGTAGAGGTTGATTGAGACTCATAAGTATGTAGTTTAAAAGAGAGTCTTGAAAGTATTCTTTCTTTTATTGTCTGTGAGGGACTTTGAATTTCATATTGATTTGTTGAGTTATCAAATAATATGTTTTTGTCACGAAGGTGACTTGTGTTGTTCCTTCTAAGGAAATGACTTATGGCTAAGTTGTATCCTTAAGTTGATTGGTGGTGTTATTGTGATTAGCGTGAGTTGCTTAATTGATGTGTTTGAATTACTCATATGAGCTTTCATAAGCTTATCAGGTTTGTTGTGTGGCAACCCGGTACACTATTCGATAGTGTATGAGTTAATCCTGCAGGTCAAAATAATTGTGGCTGAAGCTGAGTTCGTGTATTTGCAACTTTACTATAGGAAGCCAATTTTGTGACTTTACCGTTGATAAGACTTTTGTTATGTAGTAAGCTCTGAGAAACATTTATGTTTTATTTTGTTGTGGCAATTTAATTACTAAATTTGTGTAATATATGACTCTGTGGAGCAAGTATATATTGACATAATGGGTTCAGAGCATCAGTATGTACTTAGTTTAAAAGGAAAAAAATTTCCAGGTATTTTGTATTGATGGTTGAACCATCACGCATGTATAATTATGAGATTATATTGATTTTTAATTATGTTTAAAAATAGGGGCGTGACACATAGGCTAGGCCCAGCAAAGGCCCGTAAAAACAGGCGAGGCCCAGCCCATAAAAGCCGGCAAGGTCTGGCCCGAAAATGCCCATAAACTAATACATTATATATATTATACATATACATATATAGAGAGCCGTTTAGAAGTGGATGTCCGCAACCTAGAAAAAGTGTGGGCGATGCTCCTCCGAGCTGCATCAAGTGCCGACGGGCAGCGTTGCTCTCGCCAAACGGAACCAGGCCACGATGTTGACTCTCTTCTTGCTACTCGACTCGTCGATGAAGGGTTCAAAGTCGACCTTGATGGTGCTTCCATGGTTTCAGGCAAGCTCGCTGAGAATCGGTTCACCTTTGCTTCGCGTTGATGGCTATGTTGTCTGGGATGTCTAGAGCCTTCGTCAGCCAACAGAAACGGCGCCATTGATGCCTGATTGAGGCCAGAGGAGAGACGTTCGCACTTTTTCTGAGTTGCAGACGTTCGCTTTGTCTGCCACCTAAAGACTAAAAGACCTGGACCTAAAAGATCTCCTAGTTCCCACTCTCACTTTCTTAGCCACTCTTGACAACTCGACCTAAACCTTCATGGCTTCTCATACTCCTCTCGAGCAAGGATTAAAATATATGTATCTACATATCTATCGGAACTTTGAAAAATGGCGATATCAGAAATATCGGGGATATAAGAGAAAATATATCATTTTTGAAAGAGTCAATCTATTGGAATTTTATATAAATACCTATGAGTGTCAACTTCTTTTACATCTAAAAAGAGACTAGGTGGTTGAAAAATTGCTCGCTGGTGTACGAAAATGCAATAACCAGACCAAGACATATGACCCATATAGTACGAATTATAGTGATGAACATGATAGTTATAGATTTCTTTATAGTTACCGACTGTTTCCCCTATAAGGGGATAATTACCCAATAATCTGTTCTCTTTGTCTAAAATTTTAATATAATTGAGGCCAATCCCATATAATTGAGAACGATGAAGTGAATGAGTTACTTTTTGAAATTGCTTCAGCATGATTTCTCCTTGTCAAGGTTCGTCTTCAGAGAATTTTCCCTCACTTGAATTCCACTCCTCACTCGGATTTTCCTCAAAGGGAATACTCCTCATCCAAATTCGCTTTAAGGAGATTTTCCTCACAGATTTGCATTTAGAGAATTACCGAGTCTTTTCTATTTTTTTTTTAATAAGATTTTACAAATATTTCTTCACTTTATCGGGGATATATCTCAATATTTTTCATTTTATTGGGAATATATTTTAAATATCTAATATATCCAGAATATTTGATGATGTCAGAGAAATTTTGGGGGAAACGGTAAAAGATAAGATATTAACTCCGTAAGATATATTGGTCCGTCCAAAAAGAGAGATATCGGGGGATATATTGGAAATATCGCAGATATTTCAATCCTTGCTCTTGACCTCTCACATCACTCCTCTCAGCCGCTTCATCCTCCATCGCTATTTTTCTTTTCTTCCTCTTCCTCATCTCATAACTCACATCGCTTCTCTCAACCGCCTCACAAATCTATATGTGAGAGCAAAGACTTGAAACTCAGCAGAGATTTAACTCTGTGGGTAAGTGCTCTTTGTTCATTGTCCATCTTCTAGGTGTTAATTACCATGATAATGGTGTTAGTTTGATTTGAATTGACTGCGTTTACTGATATTTCTCTCTTTGTTTAGGAATTTGGAGAAATGGATGCGACGATGCCCATTTGCTTGTAAACCAACTCTGGTGAGTGACTATATTCTTCTCAAATATTCATTGAAAAGGAACGATCTTGGTTTTGTTTGTATAAAAAACTGTGTGGAAATTTGGTTGCAAAGAAAGTGTTGCGACAGTTGTGAAAAAGGATTGTTTTTATGCCCACCAAGTGTTCGACGTAAGTTCAATGTGAGTGAACTCAGTAGAAAATAATACTTCAATTCAGGGTTAATTCGATAATTATATTCATCCCACAATGGGGATATATATACAAGTACAAATGAGTAGTATAACTCTAATAGGAAACAATCTTTCCATAATTACAGGATTTTCTATAATGATAAGATATTCTAATTAAATAAGAATCCTAATTACATATGGATTTACAGCGATTCTACACTCCCCCTCAAGTTGGTGCATAGATGTCTATCATGCCCAACTTGTCAATCGAGCTGTCGAATATCTTTCTGGACACTCCTTTAGTGAGAACATCAGCTAATTGCTCCTCTGAGTTTACAAATGGAAAGCGAATAACCTTTCTGTCAAGATTTTCTTTAATAAAATGACAGTCAACCTTCACATGCTTTGTTATATCATGCTGAATTGGATTATGTGTAATCTCAATGGCAGCTGTATTATCACAATGCAAATCCATAGGCCTTTTAAGCTTGTAACCCAGGTCTTTCAGGACATTACGGATCCATAACATTTCACAGACTCCATGTGTCATACTCGAAATTCAGCTTCTGCACTTGATCTGGCAACAACTTTCTACTTTTTACTACGCCAAGTGACTAGGTTCCCTCCAACAAAAGTAAAGTGCCCAGATGTAGAACGTCTGTCAGTTTTATCACCAGCTCAATCTGCATCTGTATATACAACAACTTCCAATTCATCTTTTTTTCTCAAACAGTAACTTTTTACCTGGCCCCATCTTCAAGTACCTCAAAATACGGAAGACTACATCCATATGCTCTTCACTAGGACAATGCATAAACTGGCTAACAAAACTCACAGCATAAGCAATATCTGGTCTAGTATGTAAAAGATAAATCAACCTTCCTACAAGATGTTGATACCTCCCTTTATCAGTTGGAACTTGATCAGGATAAATAGCAAGTCTGTGATTCATCTCAATGGGTGTCTCCATTGGTCTGCAGTCCAACATCCCCGTTTCAGCAAGTAAATCAAGGACATACTGTTTTTGTGAAAGAAAAATCCCCTTCTTAGACCTTGCAACTTCAATACCCAGGAAATACTTTAGTTGTCCCAGATCCTTCATTTCAAACTCCTTTGACAGACACTTTTGTAATTCATGCATCTCTTTCGAATCATCAAATGTAACAATCATGTCATCAACATACATAATAAGAGCTGTAATCTTACCATTCTTGTGTTTGATAAACAAGGTATGGTCAGAATTGCTCTGTCTGTACCCAAAGGCTTTCATGGACTTTGAAAATCTTCCAAATCAAGCTCTTGGAGATTGCTTCAGGCCATACAAAGATTTCTTCAATTTACACACCTTGCTAACGTAGTCTGTGATTCATCTCAATGGGTGTCTCCATTGGTCTGCAGTCCAACATCCCCGTTTCAGCAAGTAAATCAAGGACATACTGTTTTTGTGAAAGAAAAATCCCCTTCTTAGACCTTGCAACTTCAATACCCAGGAAATACTTTAGTTGTCCCAGATCCTTCATTTCAAACTCCTTTGACAGACACTTTTGTAATTCATGCATCTCTTTCGAATCATCAAATGTAACAATCATGTCATCAACATACATAATAAGAGCTGTAATCTTACCATTCTTGTGTTTGATAAACAAGGTATGGTCAGAATTGCTCTGTCTGTACCCAAAGGCTTTCATGGACTTTGAAAATCTTCCAAATCAAGCTCTTGGAGATTGCTTCAGGCCATACAAAGATTTCTTCAATTTACACACCTTGCTAACGTCACTTGGGTGATTCTTAACACCTGGGAGCACATCCATGTATTTTTCTTCCTCCAAATTCCCATTAAGAAACGCATTCTTCACATCAAACTAGTGCAAGGGCCAATCTTTGTTTCCTGCAAGTGAGATTAGAATCCGGACATTATTGATCTTTGCTACAGGTGTAAAATTCTCCTCATAATCAATCCCATAGAGTTGTGTATCCCTTGGCAACCAACCTCACCTTATATCTATCAATAGTTCCATCGGCATTAAGCTTCATAGTAAACACCTAACGACATCCTACAGTCTTCTTCCCAGCCGGCAGAGGTACTAACTCCCATGTTGCATTCTTTTGAAGAGCTTCTAATTCTTCATTCATCGCCTTTATCCATTTTGGATCCGTCAATGCATCCTGCACATTACTAAGAATAGATACAATAGATAATTGATCAACAACAAGTGCATATGACCCAGACAACCTATGGTTAGACATGTAATTAGCTACAAGATATTTAGCTTTGGCTTTGATGTCTGGCTCATATTGTTTCTTAGGAATACCCTTGGTAACCCTCTATGATTTCCTAGAATTAATATTATCTACCCCAGATAATTCATTCGAAATTAAAGGTATCTGAGGAGGAACATTCGTAGCGGATTCTTCAGTTGATGATGTAGAGAGGGGGAAAAACTCTGACAAATGAGAACTCTGAATTATATTATCTTCATTGGGTGTATCACAGTTAGGCTGGTCAATGGGTAATTCGTCAGCTTGTGACGTTTCATATATTCCAGGATGCATTGAAGCGTCTTTGTCACTTTGGGGATGCATGCTAACGTCGTTGTCACTTTGGGGATGCAAGCTGACGTCTTGGCGTGATGTGTCTGTCTTGATCGACAGATCATGACGTTGGCTCTATTCAAGGGATGGTCCTACACCTCATCTGTCTTGGAAAGTTGGGGCTCCAAATTAGGCATGGAAGGGATGGTTAAAAGTGTATGAAGCTTCTGATGAGGATTCTGAAACTGAATTACTCGTGAAGGAGTACGGTTGATAAGATATGCTATTGATTTCACTGCTTCTCCCCAATAGGACTGAGGTACATTCATGCCAAACAAGGAAGCACGAACAACTTCCATCAACTGCCTGTTCTTCCCTTATGCTAAACCATTCTGTTGAGGAGTATAAGAATTTGAGGTTTGATGACGAATTCCATGTGACCGGCAAAACTCAATCATAGGGTAATTCACAAAGTCTCCACCATTGTCAGACTGAAACACTCTGATGGATTGTTGATACTAAGTTGCCACCATTTTGTGAAATTCGGTAAACATCCTAAATACATCACTTTTATTCTTCAGTAATGACATCCATGTCATGCGAGTGCAATCATCAATAAATGTTACAAAATATCGAGCTCCAGAAAGAGAAGAAATTTTCGCAGGACCCCAGACATCAGAGTGAATCTTTAGAAAAGGAACATGACTTTTATTAAGACTTGGTGAATATGAGCTACGGTGACTCTTGGCCAGTTCACAAATGTCACAATGGAAATCCAAATCACTGAAAATGGAAAACAAATGAGGTTGTAGCTTCTTAAGATAACTAAAAGATAGATGACCAAAACGGTGATGCCACAACCATACAGCTTCCTTCGCATTCTATACCCCGTTGATCTGATTAGCTTGTCCCAAAAAATGCTTATGTTTCTCTTCGGTCTCTGTCAAATCCAGGTAGTATAATTTCCCCCTTCTAACACTATAACCAAGAATTCGCCTAGTCAGAATGTCCTGAAATACATAGAAAGAAGGATAGAAGGTCACAATACATGCAAGAGCTAAAATAATTTGACCAACAGACAGGATATTATAAATTAGTGATGGAACAACTAAGACAGATTCAAGGGTTAAGGTATCTGATAAAGCAATATAACCTTCTCCGGTGACTGGAGTTGGAGTACCATCAGCAGTAGAGACAACATTTTGAGGGGACGTCTAAAGTTTTTCACAAGACTAGGGTCATTGGTCATATGTTCAGATGCACCTGTATCAATTATCCATGTACTATTAAAAGTAACCTTACCCTTCATACCTGACTGCGCTACATTAGCGGAGGCATTGTCTAGGTAAACTTCCTCTGTAGTAGCAACAGTGGCCTTGCCCAAATTCTTTCGTGGTTTCTTGGTGAAGTTCCACCAATCAGGGTAACCAATCACTTCATAACACCGCTCCTTGATATGACCTAATTCCCCACAGATAATGCACTTTTTGTTTGCATATGGATTTGGTTTACCTAGAGGACGGCGTGGAGAAGGTCCTGAGAAGCCTGGAGGAGGACCTTGTTTGCGTTGAGCCATAACAGAAAATTTCGATAGTTACTGAATGCCCCATAGCCTGTTTCTCTGATTGCACCATTGAGGAATTCAGGATTTTCGTAGGATTGGATTTTCTAGGATTTCAAGATAGATATGAATGTTTTGAAAAAAAACAAAAAAAAATCTTTTTCCCAAAAAAGGTAGGGTGATGGTGGTTTGAAATTCAGGGATGGTTTGATTTCAACGGTGGTGGTACGCAGCAGTTTGTGGTATTCTTCGAGATTCAGGATTCAAAGGATGCAACACAAGTTCAAGGGATTGAACCTGCTTTGATACCAAGTAGAAAATAATACTTCAATTCAGGGTTAATTCGATGATTATATTCATCCCACAATGGGGGTATATATACAAGTACAAAGGAGTAGTCTAACTCTAATAGGAAACAATCTTTCCATAATTACAAGATATTCTAATTAAATAAGAATCCTAATTACATACGGATTTACAGCGATTCTACAAACTCCAGTTCCTTTACCATTTTAGTTATATGTACCCCTCATACTTGTATGTTAAATAGTGAAATTATGAAAGAGATTGTTTTTATGAATTAGAATTCATATATATACTTGATCCTTGCTGCTCGGACTAGTCTTTTTCTTTACCAATATTGGATCCTTTCCAGTTTCCCATAGTATTCTCAAGTAGAGGTTATGTTCTTCTTCACTGTATAATCAAGGAAAGCTGAGTGTTGTATCTACTTTTGACTATGCTTAAAAACAAAAAATAAAAACTTAAAGTTGAAGCTAGGACTCTTTTTTCTGTATACTCTTTTTTCCTTGTTTTGATTGTAATTTCTAATATTGCAGGACAAGGAAGAGCAAACTAAGGAATGGAAGCGCTTAGTTTATTGAGTATTGAAGAATTGGGTTCAGTTTAGCTTTTGGAGGCATGAATTGTGCATTGAAGTTGTTTAGGAATGGGGTTCAATTTATTTCTTGGCTTTTAATTTTGGGTTTCTCATTGCAGGTGGCAGATATGAAGCATGCAACCCTTAATTGTTCGAGAAGATATAAGTCATATAACTCATAGAAGTTGTATTTATCACCCAAGTGCTTGTAAATTGTATCCATATGCCTATATTTGTTGGTATCAAAACTCATAGAAGGTGTATTAATAATATGCTTTTGTTCTAACTTCTAAGTTGTAATTGGGAATGATTTTGGACTATTGTTATAGTCCTTCATTCCCTACACTTTGTATTTTAATAAATTGAACCGGGTGTGGGGGATGAGCTCTCGACTAGGTTAGGTTCCAAATCCTCTTACAAAAAAAAAAAAAACATATTTAAAAATTTCTTTGTAAATAAAGCCCGTAAAGTCAGGCATTTCTGAAATGTCCCTGTAATATATCCGCTTTATATACACGGGATTGAATCTTGCGATTTATAATGAAATCCGACCTAATCCTTTGATGGGGCCTAATATCAACCAAACAGGGGAGCCCTCGGTCACCGTAGTTTTTGAAAGCTGCAGAGAGAGAGCAACAAGACTGCGGTTGCAATAGTCTCTGTCGCATACGGTTTGTTTTATATTTAAATTTCTCCTAACGTCAACTTCTGCAACCACAATTCATACGGTAGCAGCTGTAATTACCCTATTATATTTCTGATCAAGGAAAAACAATAGTAAAACGAAAGTATGCCTGACCAATTGCCACGATCCACGCGTAAAATTCTATCATCACCAATCGGGTAATAGGCCCCCTGTCATCAAAAAAAAAGAAAAAAGGACCCCCGGAGCATCATGTTCGACATGACTTTTTGACCCCACCCATGGAAAAGGAGGAGGACTAAAGATGAAGTAATATGTCCCACCGGCACCTAATTTCCGAAATATGGAATTGCAGCATATTTTCTCGATCTGTGACTTGAAATGAGTGGAGACCTCTTCAGCACTCCAAGGTTCATCTGCGAACTTCAAACCTCAACTTCTTTTCAATATGTCCTGCGACAGTTTTAGAAACGACTTCATTAATCAGCTTTCATGGAGCTGTCATGGAAACTATGTAAGGATGCAGGCAAGTTCAACTTAGTCCTTCATTCCCTACACTTTGTATTTTAATAAATTGAACCGGGTGTGGGGGATGAGCTCTCGACTAGGTTAGGTTCCAAATCCTCTTACAAAAAAAAAAAAAACATATTTAAAAATTTCTTTGTAAATAAAGCCCGTAAAGTCAGACATTTCTGAAATGCCTGTAATATATCCGCTTTATATACACGGAATTGAATCTTGCGATTTATAATGAAATCCGACCTAATCCTTTGATGGGGCCTAATATCAACCAAACAGGGGAGCCCTCGGTCACCGTAGTTTTTGAAAGCTGCAGAGAGAGAGCAACAAGACTGCGGTTGCAATAGTCTCTGTCGCATACGGTTTGTTTTATATTTAAATTTCTCCTAACGTCAACTTCTGCAACCACAATTCATACGGTAGCAGCTGTAATTACCCTATTATATTTCTGATCAAGGAAAAACAATAGTAAAACGAAAGTATGCCTGACCAATTGCCACGATCCACGCGTAAAATTCTATCATCACCAATCGGGTAATAGGCCCCCTGTCATCAAAAACAAAAGAAAAAAGGACCCTGCGGGAGCATCATGTTCGACATGACTTTTTGACCCCACCCATGGAAAAGGAGGAGGACTAAAGACGAAGTAATATGGAATCGCAGCATCTTTTCTCGATCTGTGACTTGAAATGAGTGGAGACCTCTTCAGCACTCCAAGGTTCATCTGCGAACTTCAAACCTCAACTTCTTTTCAATACGTCCTGCGACAGTTTTAGAAACGACTTCATTAATCAGCTTTCATGGAGCTGTCATGGAAACTATGTAAGGATGCAGGCAAGTTCAACTCGGACGCCAAGTGCTCGTCGGCCAATATGGTCATCCGTCCGGTCCTCCTGTTGATCAGGTATGTATGGCTGTGGTATTGTTTTTCATATGTTGTTTTTGGTATGCCTCTGTGCTCTTGAGCTCTCTATGTTTTTGAGTGACTGTTATACTACCTGACTTCTTTTTATTTTTTATTTTTTTTAGAATACCTCTATGTTTTTGACTGACTGGAATTGCAAAATCATCACTCTGTCCAAATTGCATTTTTCCCAAAAGATCCACAATGAGACCTATGTCGTTAATAGAAGTAACTCTATATTTTACATACATACATACATATATATATATATATATATATATATATATATATATAACAATCATATATTCGTTTGACACAATCGAATGAGTGAATAATTTTTGTTTATGCTAAATATTTTTGCAAAACTGATTTTTAATGATTGATTTAACTTGTAAATGTTTAAATCATGTTAAGTCTATGATTTAGACTGCCATACAAATAAGAGAATTTGAACATGTTGTTATGCACAAAAGTATTTTAATTTTACTTCTCTTAAATTATACATTTATGTGTGTTGCTGGTCTAATTTCATTTTAGCATAACGTTGATGTATAAAAGCAAAATTATACTTGAATAATTTTTAGGCACAATAAAAATAATCGTGACTTAAGTAATGTCTCATATTCTCAAATTACTAACTAAACAATACTCTAAATCTAAAACCAAACAAAGTATCAAACCCGCTTCTCGATAATAGTATAAGAGCAACTCCAACAGCTTCCCCATATTTTGAATTTTATCTATTTTAGAGAAAAATGAGTCTTTTTGCTCTAACGGATTCTCTATAACTATCCCTATTTTATAGATAGTGAGGAAAAAGAAAACCAAATTTCCTAAAGAGTGGTATTTGTTGATTTATAAAGAATGAATCTTTTGGTTAGAAGTTATACGGACTTTATAAAAGGAAATGCCACGCTCCGCGTGTCACGAGATATGGGGCGTTCTAATTGAAGGGTCATACTTAAGGCGGCTTTGCTATCCATCCTACTGACCGAAGAGCGGCAGGCAAAGCTGCAAGGCTTGTAATCAAATTCATCAAAAAATAACACTTTGTCGGTCATGAAAAAACACTTCTTGGCTGCTGCATAAAAATTATCTTTTCTCTTCATTGCTCCACTTCACTATGCTCAGTGCCTCAAGTGCTCTAAGTGCAATTCTGGACTCAAACTAAAAATTAGGATGTCATCAAAGTACATCAGTACCGCGCACCTTTTTGATCAAAATAAGCTGATATGGGATTAGAGGGGCTATCTTAGCCAGGTTCGACTCCTGGGTCCCACCTCTTCCCGGTATGCCTGCTAGCCAGCGGAATGTTTTTTAGAAAACTATCTTTATGTCCGATCTTCACTGTGTTATGATCCGTTCAATATTTGACTTTTTATCTCGCTCATCTCATAATCAGATAAACGAATCCCCTTCTGCACAAAATAATCGGGATTCGAAAGCATATGGCTTACTTGTACTAGAACCATGGTTTCTATGAAGAGATTCTTCTCTCGGGATAAGAGTAGTTCTCACGCTTGTTTCCGAGTAACATAAAGGCGCCTCAGGTATAACAGGGCAGTCAAGGTGTGCAGGTGGGAATAGAGGTTTTGTAGTCGTTACCGATAGGAGTGAGTTACACTTCTCTAAGGTGGGTGGGCAACGAGTAACGAAATCATATCGAGAATCTCAACATCTGTTAGGTGGGCGACCGACCGACTGGGGGTCCATGTCACAGAACCTTTCTTCTAGCCAAGATCGGATGTCAACCTGTGGAGGCACCATTTGTTACTATTGGACAAATTTCTCCTTTAGTTTTCTTCTTATTCTTTGCCATAACGCCCATTTTGGGAACGTAAGATTCAATCTCGAGATGCCACCTAAATAACTACGGCCAAAAAGTCAAATAGGTCATTAGGAAGGTGTTCGTTGCTGGGACGGGTTCAAACTGGACTGAATGAATGGAGGATAAATTCAATACTCCGATCTTACTGGGGCTGGCTAGGGCTTTCGAATCAAAGCATGGGCATCTGCTACTAAGAGGGAGCAGTATATCATCGATTGAAGAGCCGGGTCAGTAAACTTCTATTGATTATTGATTCGACTAGAGGGACTCCTAGCAACAAACGACATCAGTTTAATGTTTACCCCTCCCTTATCTGCTCTACAAGGTCTAATTTCTTCTTCCTTTAGGCCGGGTCAAGCCTTTAGGTTGTTTAAGTAGGTTGGGCTAGGTTGTTGCGCTCCTGCCACCTCTTGGCAAAGTAGGCTGATGGGCAAGCCCCACACCACTAAGTAAGCAAGCTACCTTATGTATAAAACCCGAGGAAAATAACGTCAAGTAGAAACGAACAAGGTCTTACAGCACGATCACTATATCTTTTATTTTTATTTCTCTCTCCTCTCTTTATAGAGAGGATGATACGTGGCATGGTATATCTGATCATTTGGTCAACAAGACGTATGTAAGTCAACATAGCTCCATGTATATGTTCATTGGCCGTACGTAAAAAGAATGAAATGAAATAATGGTGAGCCTAGTAGGGAGACGAACATGGCTCCGGGGTTTCTATACAAAGCCCTTCTCTTCTTCACTCAAAGAGGCAATGCACTCTTTTACATCAATCTTTAAAATTTTAAAAAGAATTATGGAGATTTTAGAGATTGCTGTAAAATAAAGAATCTATTGGAGTTGGACAAGAAAAATAGGCTAAAGCTTTGAATTTTGTTTCCCTATAATACATAAATTATAGGGAAGCTGTTGGAGTTGCTTGAACAACTCCAACAACTTCCCCATATTTTGATTTTTCTCTATTTTAGGGGAAAATGAACATTTTTTGCTCTAACAGATTCCCTATAATCATCCCCATTTTAAGGATGGTAAGGAAAGAGAAAACCAAATTCTCTAAATTTACAGCAATCTCTAACATTTTAAGGAAGAATTATGGAGATTTTAGAGATTGCTGTAAAATAGAGAATTTATTAGAGTTAGAGAAGAAAAAGCGGCTAAAGCTTTGAGCCTTTGACTTTTGTTTCCCTATAATACATAAATTATAGGAAAACTGTTGGAGTTGCTGTATAGATAAAACTGAGAAAGTTTTAGACAAAGTGGGTTTGTCTCCCCACTTCTTAATAATAGGAGTGGTACTACATATCCCAAAATGTATTGCAAAATTTTAATACCAAATGAGGTGGCATATGCTATGTCATCAGCTTTTGTTTAGAAAATTGGTGAGGTGGATTTTGATATTTTGTTAATTATGTTATTTAGATAACCAACAGATTGACTATTTACCAACAATGATACATGAATATGATTCATGTCTCATATCATTCATCGGAAATATAGAAGAAGGTATGTGAATAATCTGATATATATTAAAGTGCAGCCAATACTGCAATTAAAACCCAATCAATAAAAAAATCATGATGGACAAAATAATAAAGAAAAAAAGATGATCAGAGAAAAAGGAAGAAGTTAAACATGCAGGGTTTAATACATTTTAATGGCGGAGATTTGCAACAGAAAAATTCTGAGGGGGAGAGAGAGAGAGAGAGAGAGAGAAGCAACTTTTGCTCATGTCATGTTATGGGTGAATGAATTGAATCTCCAACAAGAAACGTGGAATAGCAATAGCAAAAAGGGATCAAGTTTGGAGATTAATTGGTATGGTGGGGGTGAAGTTGTGGAGGCGATTCCCAAAAAATGATAAGGGATTAGATTTTAATTTGGAAATAATCCTCATAGGGTACCTGGACTATTGTCTAATGCACATTTTGGCATAAACTTTCAAAACTACCCTGATGGTACCTAAACTATTGCTCCGTTTCTCCATATAGTACTTCCATCCAATCTGCAGTTAACTTTGCCTATGTGGCTCATTCTTATAGGATGATATTCATGTCCAAAAAAAAAAAAAATAGGTAAAGTTAACAACAGATTAGATGGAAGTACCATATGGAGAAACGGAACAATAGTTCAGGTACTACGAGGGTAGTTTTGAAAGTTTATGTACCACAATGTGCATTGGACCATAGTTCATGTATCATTTGAGGATTTTTCCCTTTTAATTTTTAGTTTAGACTAAATATAATATAATAAAAAATAAATAAATTCCACCTCATCAATATATTTTAAAGGCAAAATGCTGACATGACGCATGCCACATCATTTGGGATCTAAATTTTGTATAAAAATTTGGAATCTCTAACATTTTTCTAATAACAGTATAGATAAAAGAGTAGTGCTAGAGACACCAAATATTTATACCAAATTCATATACCAAATGATGTGGTAGGTGCCAACTCATCGAAGGAATTGTTAATATGGATTTTATCTATTAACTTTTTTTATCAAAAATTAAAAATCAAGAAAATTCAAAATTATTGCAAAGTCTCATGACCGTCATCCTCATCAAGAGGAGATCATCTACATAGTTTGGCCAAACAGTTTGTTCAATTACACAGACATGACAAAGTCGCAATGCACTGCACTATAGATGTAACCCAATCTCAAACTGTTAGCAAGAGCAAAAAATAGCTACTGGTCAAATTCAAGCCTATAAAGTTCAAATGTCAGAAGGAGAAATCATGAAAAGAGGGACTAAGAGAAGGAGACAGGAACTTTTGGCAAGTTTGGATGGCTTTTGATTAAGGCATCAATTCATCTGAGATTGAAGCCGAGAGTTCTAGAACTCATTCATGGCTCCGGTCATGAACAAGAAATAGGTGCGATACTCAATGCACAGGGAAGAGATAATGGTCTAGGTTTGCTTTTATCTTCTTATTTGTTATTTTTAAAGGAGAAGTATAAAATAATTGTATTATTTCCATATTATCACTATCTTAGTAGCAAAATTGAAGACATGGAAGGTGCCACATCATTTAGTATTAGTATTTGGTATAATCTTTTGATATCTCATGCATTTTCGTAGATAAAAACCAGTTTAGTTTATGCTTTCTTCTTTTTTGATTATGTAGATACAGCTACATTGTCAGCTTTCGTCAAAATCGGTATAACTTATGCGTCATTATCCATTCAAGAATAAACAAGTCTAGTCAATTACAAGTTGCATCGATCATTATACACCGGTCAGATGAAATGGTAGAAAATTGGACCACATATTAGCGTAATAAAATCAAGTCTTATTTGCGGCCAGTTGATGATCTTGCTTTGCTTAATAGTCTTGAACCAGATGTCTTCCACCGCAAGAGATCAAAATTCCATTAATAAATTCAGTGCGTAACGGAGTAAAACCGATCCATATCCAAAGCTTGAAGCAAGCATCAATCTTTCCCCATTCAGTCATCCGACCATGTTAGTTGTTGAAAACTAAGGAGCTTATTCATGGTTTTACCTAGTTTGGTACTTTGTGGAAATGTTAGATTTGTTTACTGCGTTCTCTTTGTTTTTGTTTACATGTTTCAGCTTTACGGGGTGACATTATTATAAGTTATACAGCTCAGACTTCAGTATGAAGAAGTGAGGCATTAGCTGCCCTGTATCGATAGCTCAGATATATGCAACTATATATATTAGAGGTCTGTTGATTGGCATGATTAGATTCTACTCAGCATGACTATCCATGCTCATCCGTTAATTCTCACTTTTACAGATATAAAGAAGTTGTGCTCGATTTTGGGATTGGGGTTTAATACTATGTGCTCGGACAGTAGGCCTTTAATTTGTACCTTGTTGGTGTTCCCTAATAAATCTTAATTCGAGCACTGTTAATTCTCGTCTGAATGGTTATTGTTTGTTATATTACCTATATAGGTTTCCAACTTTTGAATGCCGAGACATTCAAGCCAGTAGCGGAAGTGACAG
>BDJD01004986.1:14541-25313 GCA_002564525.1 Rosa multiflora | reverse complement strand
CTTGGAAGAAGCTGTTGATCCGATAAAGTGCATGTCAATGGAACCCAATGACGTCATTTAGGGTAGTCTCTTGGCTGTTTGTTGAACCTACAAAAACATCGAAATGACAGCATATGCAGCTGAACAGATATCAAAGTTGACCACTTAGAGGACTGCTATTCATGTGCTTCTATCGAACATATATGCATCAGCTGGGAAATGGGCATACATTGCAAAAGTGAGGCTACAATTGAAAATTTGAAAGAGAAAGGGATTCAGAAGGTACCGGATCCAGTTCCATTGAAATTAATGGAGTGATTCATGAGTTTATCTCCGGTGGTGATACTGATACATGCACAGAGAAGAGCCACATTGCGTTGATGTTGCAAGAAATAAACAGCAGACTCAGAGATGCCGGTCACCTTACTGATTTGGACAATGTCCTGCTTGATGTTGATGAGAAGGAGAAAGAGTTCTTGCTCAGTCAACATACTCCATAGCTTTTAGGCTTAAAGGTACAGGGCAAGAAGTGCCAATTCACGTGGTGAAGAATCTGGGAGAATGTGTTCTGATTGTCACTCTTTTTCCAAATTAGTGTCAAGAATATACGACGGGGAAATTATTATTCGAGGTAACAACAGGTTCAATTTCTTTAGCCACGGCTTTGCTCTTGCAGTGATTACTGGTAATAGAATTATGATTTAAATGGAACTCTAGCCAACTATTGTTCTCCTTTAGTCTGCACTCCCATTATCCATTGCTTTTGATCTGCACTGCCATCGTGATATTATTCCCCCAATATGATGAGGGTTGTTCGCCTCGCTGCCACCTCCCCATGTTTGTCTATGTGTTAACTGATTTCTCCTTGATTTGGAGTTATTTATTTATTTATTTATTTTAAATGTAATTTATCGTTTATTAGCTTGATTGAATTGATCATGTTTCTCAGTTAATGTGAATGAGGTGGAAGCATTAGGTGAGTTGTTCAACAAGTTGAGTAGTTCGATTCTAGCTGATGGGTTAATTCACAAGGTTAGTCGAATCAGGTGTGTTTATATGCACTATCTGTTTTCTGTTACAAGTATTATTGTTTATCATTATAATTTGGTTATGCATTCTTCATTTATCTATCTTAGTTTGTAATTTTTCAGGAGGAGCTTAGGTTGGCTCTGTCCAAAATTCAAACAGGCGAAAATCTTTTTCTCGATAGGGTAAGTTCATTGAGAATTTTTTTGCCTAATTCTATATTGAATCATTGATTAATAGTAAACTTTTCTATTTGACATTCTTGCTCATCTTGATTGCTTCAGGGAATTTAGGATTGCCAATGTTAGACTGATCTGTTTATGGGTAGTTGAAGTTATAGTCTTTATAACATAACCATCTCTTTGATGCAGCTGTTTTTGTTTGTCTAACTTGAAAGTGCAATGTTTTCACTGAGACAAATCGTGTCTGATTCTAAATTAAATTTGGTAAAGTAAAACTCTTTGTCTGATATTCTTGGTCCTTAATTGCTTGATGGGATTTAGGATTGCCAATGTGAGTATGTGACAAATTTCTTTCTGCCATACCTTCTTTTTGCTGCTAGTTGTTCATATTTCTCGAACTATACATGTTGATGATTTGATGAATTTTGGAGATACTGTATTATTTTGACTGCTTGATGGGATTTAGGATTGCCATAGTGAGTGTGAACGGATCACTTTCTGCGTACTTCAAATATATTCTTTCTTTCTGAAATTTATGTTGTGAAGCTTTAATGGAATTTGGAAATATTCTAGTCCCCTGATTGCTTGATAGGGGTTAGGATTGCTAATATAGTATGTGCTCAAAATCCTCTTTTTGGGTACTTAAAGTTATAGCCTTTATGCAATAGCCTTCTCTTTGCTGCTGGGTTTCTGTTTAACTTTAATTTTATGGGATTTGGAAATATTCTGTAGCTGTAATACCAAATTCATGTGACTGACTAAACGTCACCAATATTTCAGCTCAGTATGTGCTGAATGGGTGATCATGGAACATGGATGACACCCAAGACATAATTTGTTTCTTTCCAAATCAGTGACTACTGCTTTTGATCTGCACTGCCATTATATATTGCTTTTGATCTGCACTGCCATCATCATATTGTGTTTGATCTATTGTCAGTGGGCTGAAGAAACAAGTGATATATATCAGAACCAATCAAGCCCTTGAGCCTGAAGATGGAATGACAGTTGTTCACCTAGTATGCCAACAGAATGAATATTCACCAATCGTATCCCATCCACTTCAGAGTTCCAACAAGAATGCCATGCATTCTGATGTATTCTTTCGGAGACAGAGAGTTCTGAAGCTGAGACTTGAGAACAATCTTTGGACTTCAAGCTTCAAAGTGCGAGAGCTCTTTAAATTGCAAGATTTTTCAGGTTTGGTTTTCCTCTTTTTTCTCAGATTCTGCAGGTATATTGTTTTTATAGGGATATGGTTGAGATTTGTTGGTTTTTCTAAGCTTTTAATTCATAGTGGTGATCAGTAACATTTGGAATTAACACAATGGTAGTTGCATCAACTAATCAGCATATATGCATGGCATCTGGGGTTACAATACTGGTACCTCAAGAGAGATGAGCAAGTGGCTGTAGTTATGTTAGGAAAGAACTTTGATCTTAGTAAAGGATTGATGGCAAATTTGATGTTTATGTGTTCTTGAAAAGTCTGACTGCATTTATTCCATTGCAGTGCTCAAGTGGGTGGTTGATGAGTCTGATTGTCTGCGCAGTCATAGGTAATTGGCATGAGGCACTTTAGAGGTTGCTGCAGGAAGAGTACAAATACACTATATTCACCCAAAAGTATTGGTATTCATCAACACTTGTATGTATATGTAATCATCTTCTAATACCTGAATCTTTTCCTTTTCCATGTTTTTAACTTTTATGTTTTATTTTTAACTTAGAGTATGAAGTAAAACTGTCTTTATGGGCGCTGGTTCTGCGTGAATCTGTTGCAGAAATATTACAGAACGTATTAATGTTTATTCATTCATTGTTCTACAAGTTACATAACATTGAAAAATAGCACATTCTTTAGCGAACTGATTCTTCCTCTGTAAACTTAGAAAGTATTTTGAAGGAATGGAGTACCCTCAATTGAAAGACCTATTAATTGCGGTGTCAAATATCTCAGCTCTAGCACATACACCGTCATCTTATTTATATTGAGTATCTAAATGTGGCATCCAGTTTGCAGTCTGCTTCAATTGAATACCGACTGTTGTTTCACCCATATTTGCATTCGGAGCAGAAAGGGGCAGGATCTATCTTGATTTTTACTGCTTTAGAACTTAGAAGTGCCTCCTCCTTACTCCCATTACCATGTTGATGAACAAGTGTAACTTCATAGTTGAACATTTGTCTCTGTCTTTACACGATAAGAATTACATAGGTTAATGTAATTGATAAATACATTGAACCCAAACAAAGTGTACACAGAAGACTAGATAATTTCCTTGTTCCTTCAAGCATCGAAGTAATGATTTTCCGAGTCTTCGATAAGTCACCACCTCTCAAAAAAGAAAAAGAAAAAGAAAAAGTGAAAGCAGAAGCTGCTTGGCAAGAAAAAGTGTAGCAGAAGCTACAAGATTAGTTGCAAAGAAAGGAAGACAATCATCCAGGTTCCCATTTAATCAATTTCAACCTCATATTCACATTGCAGAAGTTGAGAATCTGGATCTACAATGCAAAGTTGACAAAGTTGTATCTAGGAGGTAGTTGCATTAAAAGAATTGCATCCGTCAATTGGAAATCTCATTGGGCTTAATGCGTTGAATCTAGTAGAATGTAGCAATCTTACAACAATACCATGCAGCATATATGAGTTACAGAATCTAGAGATCCTAGATGTGAGTGGATGCTCAAAGCTTGTTACATTTCCAGAAATCAAGGGAAAGATGGACTCATTGACAGAGTTGTATCTAGAAGGCAGCGGCATTATAGAATTGCATCCATCAATTGGAAATCTCATTGTGCTTAGATTGTTATATCTATATAGTTGTCATAATCTTACAACTCTACCATGCAGCATATATGAGTTACAAAATCTAGAGATCCTAAATGTGAGTGGATGCTCAAATCTTGTTACATTTCCGACAAAAGCAAGCATTTCACATGATAACAGTGGCTCTCGAGGGCTGCCCAAGCTCCGTGTACTTAGAATCAACGGTTGATAAATCTGCTGATTTCATTAGGAGTCTTGATTGCTTGGAAACATTAACCGAACTTAATCTCTCAAGTAACAATTTTGTTAGTGTTCCTGCACTAAGCAAATTGGTCAACTTGCCAAGGATTGACCTGTGTAGTTGCAAGAGACTTCGAGAGATTCCAGAGCTTCCACAAAATATACTCAAGGTAGATGCGAGGGATTGCGAATCACTGGAGAGATTTTTGATATTGCCATAGTCTTTGAACATGCTAGATATTATCTTGTGGAATTGCCATAGATTTAGTCACAGCCTAGGCGATGACATAATGGAAAATATATTCCTGAATAATCAGGGTCTGTTCTGTTTATTCTCTCTCTCGTTTTGATTTATGTAATTTCTGTATTTCATAATGCATGCACATTATTAATATGGGGTGAGACCCGGCTACACAGAAGGGGTCTCTCACCTGAAAGAATACATGCGGTATTGACATAGCTGACATCTTTTCATTACAGAAGTCCCGGTTTAGGCTTGTATTACCCCGGTAGTGAGGTTCCGAAGTGGTTCCATTGTTCGAAGGAGGTTGCTGCTAATGAAAAAAGCCCATGCAATGCATGTGCAATTTCTTTTGAAATCCCAAGCAAATTGAATTGGAAGAACATAGGAGTGGCTGTTTGTTCTATTTCTTGTTTTAGTTTTTGGACTCGCCGTCCAGCTGATATTTCCATCAATGGGGTACTCATAGATTATCACGAGTTGCCCAGTTCAAAGCGAGACCTTATGTTGCTAACTTATATTCCATTATCTGATGAAATAAAGGGGAAGGTGGATCAAGAGGGTCGGTCGCGTTATCACTGTCGAGTTAAATTTCTCTCTGATGAAATTAAAAGTTGTGGAGTTCACCTCGTATGCCGACCACCGAATGAGAGTGGTATGCTAGACTGGCTTTCGTCGGCGAATGCAAAACAAAAGAGGCCTCGTAATGGAGCCAACGACGATTATCACCATCAACAAGAGCAGCAGGAGCAACCATCAATGCCTCCCATCCCCGATTACTCTGCATCTTCATCTGCATCCACCTCAGATTAAATCTTCCAGACTTCTGATTGGCAAGCAAATCTTGATCTTCCCAATTCGCTGTCGACTCTACCGAATCTTGATCCTACCTCACCAACCACTCCATAGTGCCATGCAATTAGATATGTTCTTTCACAGACTAGCTGCTTTTTTCAGGTTTGGCTTTCTTCCCGGCCTGTTCTAAAATTCTGCATATTTCATGTTTTTTATAGGCATGATTGTTTTGTGGTATCAAATTTGGTAAATTTGTCCCCAATTGATTCCATTCTTGTAGGAGAATATTGGTGGTAATCAGCTAGCTAGGCCATGCAAATTAAGGTAGTTCATACAACCTCGTTGATATGATCCATTATTATCATTTGTTTCTGGTTCATTTTCTTCGCTTTCATTTTGTTACTCTGTTGCTATATGATTTATATCCTGCAATTTTTCTTTTTTTTCATCTGCGGTGGGGCCGGACTATGATTTTCCACTCAGAAAGGTTACAGACTCTGGCCAATTTGACTACATGCTGAATGCTGATCTAACTGAATTTGAGACGACTGCAAATAAGCTAGAAGCAAAGGTAAATGCTATCTCCTCGAGCTGTAATCTTGCCTATGCTCTTTTCCTAGTAATTCTAGGCTCAAGTGCCCATATGTTGTTGCTTACAATTTTATTGATACATATCATGTTAATGAGGCATGATGTTGCATTATCCACATGGTCCTTGGATTAAGCACGTGGAATATGAAATCCATCACTTTAAGCAAAATCTTAAAGTTTTTTCTTTTTGATAAGACTGTTGATTATCAGTTGATCCCACTGTTGTAGGATAATATTGGTGGCAATCAGCTAGACTCTACAAATCAAGGTAGTCCATACTCCATACAAATTGGTTGACACGATTCAATATTAATATTTGGTTTCACTTTGTTACTTACATTTTAATTAATGTTATCTAGTAATAATGTTTCTGGGTGATTCATGTTATACATTTTGAATGTTGCTTCTGTTTGCAGTGGGAAATATAAACCTTCACTTGGAATGGTTGCAGATTCGGGCAAGATCGGGTGCATGCTGATCTGTCTGAATTTTAGACGAATATTGCAAATAAACTGGAAGTAAAGGTATGTATTTCCCTTGCTCATCATCCGTTTCTTTTCCTAGTACGTTGATGTAGTTTTCTTATTCAATGTTCAAAAGATAAAATATCTCGTCCTACATATTTCAAAGATTCTCTTCTTAGTTTTTCTTGTTTAATGGGTACGATTTTCGATAATTGGAATAAATTAGCTTACATAACTTAGCCCCTAAACATTTTCATATAATTAATGTTCCTTTGCCTATCAAATTTGCAGGTAATAAGCAAACCAATAGTGATATACCACAACAGTGGTGAGACCTATGATGGTCAAAGCAAGCAATGGGTGGTAAGTCTCCTTCTGTATGAATGCACAGTGCTTGTTGACCTACTCCTTCAGTTATAGCATCTGGTTTTGGATCATTTCATTCATGATATAATTCACAAAGTAATGTTCTTTTGTGAGATATGATGTTAAATTACCAAATGGTGAATCTTGCGTCATTTGTTGGTAAAAATAAACTGATCTTCCCTGTATATGATGAACTGTTCCATGGATGATGAAAATGTTGAATTAACATGTTTGTGAAAAAATCTTGACTGCATGTGCTTTCCGTTGCAGTCATCCAGTGGACTGGTTGATGAAGTGTTTGCAGACATAATCATAGAGAAGTGGGGTGAGGCTGGGGCTTCCCTGTTTGGAGGCTGCTGCCGAACAACTCCAAATACCATCACAGCAATATCTAAGGCTCTTTCTAACAAGCAAGTCTTTTGCAGTTAACAATGCTTAGTTGAGTTCTGAATATGAGATGTAAATATTTGTAATCTGCAGCACAAATTCAGTAGCTACCACCAATCTGGATGTATATATAGTGGCACCGTAAGAAAGAGAAGAAACTACTTTCTACTCAATACTTATATTAACTGAGGCAATTTTGATTTCTAATGTGTTCTTGAAAAAGTCTGACTGCATGTATTCCATTGCAGCAAGCCAGCGATCATATGTGGCGGTTGATGAGGGTTTTCGATCATAAGCAAGTGCCATGAGTCTCTTTAGAGGCTGCTGCAGGATCAGGCTCACCCCAAGAAGTATTTCTATTCACTAAAACTGATCAACGAATAAGTTTATTTGTGTAATTAATCCTCTTAGAATAAATACATTTCCTTTTTCATTTTTTTGTAACTTAGAGGAAGTATTAAAACTATGCAGTTTCGAATAATAGTGCATACGTATTAAGGTTTGTACTTGATCATAATTCTACAATCAGGAACCGGTTTAATCATGAACAGAACACTGGACGAATAGCTCATTTTCTAGGTTCCTCTGTAATTTTAAAAAACATTTGGAAGTATTGAACTATCCTCAATCTAAAGACCTATATATTGAGGTCTCAAGTATCCTCAACTTTTCCAATAGCTTCATTGTTTATAATCTTTTTTTTTTTATAAGATTGTTGATTATCAGTTGATCCCACTGTTGTAGGAGAGCATTGGTGGCAGTCAGCTAGGCTCTGCAAATCAAGGTAGTCCATACAAATTGGTTGATATGATCCAGTATTAATATTTGAAAATTTTGATTAATGTTATCTAGTAATAATGTTTCTGGGTGATTAATGTTATACATTTTGATTGGTACTTCTGTTTGCAGTGGGAACTATAAACTTTCACTTGGAACAGTTGCTGATTCGGGCAAAATCGGGTACATGCTGATCTGTCTGAATTTGAGACGAGGGCAAAAAGATTAGAAGTAAAGGTATGTGCTATTTTCCATGCTCATCATCCGTCTCTCTTCCCAGTTGCTGTAGTTTTCTTGTTCAATGTTCAATAAAAGAGAAAATATCTCCGCCTACATATTTCAGAGATGCTCTTATTAGTTTTTCTTGCTTAATTTGGAAGGTATGATCTTTGGTTAATTGGAGTAAACTAGCATATGTAACCTAGCCCCTTGACATTTTCATATAATTAATGTTTATTTGCTCATCAAATTTGCAGGTAACAAGCAAACCTGCATAGCTCCCATCAGTCAACTACTCCACAGCTTCAACATCATGAGAAAGCAACTGAGTTCTCTGTCTTCAGAACCAACAAAACTTCATGAAAACTTTCGTGGCGCAGTTGAAGGTGATCAAAACTTTCGTAGCTGTCTTTTTCTCTGCAACCAACACTACCATCCACTTCAGGTACGGTGATCAATCTGTAAGTTAACATGCATGTCATCTTCTTAGTATCACTTTCTTTTCCAAGCTTTCTAACTTCTGAAGTAGTAAAACTATCTCCATGGTATTGCTGCTGTACTATATGCAAGGTTATTTCAGAATAACAGTGTGTATTAAGGGCAAGTTTCACATTTTCAGCCTAGCAGCTGTTACTTCGGAATTGACCAAATGGCCCTATCACTTTGCACTATAAGCACTACATAGGTTAGTTCAAATTCATGTATGCATTGGCAGTCTTAAATGTTTATAGTCTATGCATTATTTTGAGTAAATAGTGGCTACAGTACACAAGGCATTGATATTGATTTTAATACTCTGAAACTGTGAATATAAGAAAAAGAGAGGACAAGGACATTCATCTTTAAACTGTTACTAACTAACGTTACCTGTATACTGTCTACAAACTTCTCTGATATAATAATTAGCAAAACCTAAGGGGCTTTTATGAGTTGCTTTGTATTTATTGTGGACAGATGGAATCAATGAAGGCATTGTGCTTTGGATCTGGTAGGTGCTTGAGATTGCGTACATGATGATGGGGAATAATGGTATCAAAACTGTTTGTAGTTGTCCTCATTGTTGATCCTCAATTGATTCCATTGTTGTAGGAGAACATTGGTAGTATCAGCTAGCTAGTAAATTCAAATTAAGGTAGTCCATGGTTCCATTCAAATTGGTTCATATGATCCACTATTAATATTTGGTTCATTTGTTTAGCTTTCACTGTGTTACTATGTTGCTAGTTGATTGATATCATGCATTTTGGTTGCTTTTCCATTTCCACTGGGGACTATAGACATTCCACCCTGAAAGGCTACATATTCCGGCCAAGTGGCCTGGGTACATGCTGATCCCTCGCTAAATTTGAAATGACTGCAAATAAGCTTGAAGCAAAGGTATATGTTTTGCCTACATTTTGATCAAAACATATCATGTTCAAAGAGCATGATGTTGCATATCCACATGGTCCATGGATTGAGCAAATGGAATATGAAACTTATCACTCTAAGCAAAATCTTCCTAGCACAGGCCACAATCATATTCAATTTTATCCTACAGTTTACAACTTGGAAATTCATAAATAGGGCCAATTATTTGTCAAATTCACGTTTCAGAAGCTGAAATTTTGTCAGGCACCATTGTTTCATATGGATAGTACTGGAGATTTAGTGATTTACTAGCAGCACCTATACACAGAAGAAGTTCTCTTGATTTGCACCCGTGGCATGATTTTGAGTTCACTTCACGAAAAAGAAGTATTTGGTAAAACAAAAGGGAGGAACGAAAAAAAATTGAGTGTGTATATGTGCAGAAGTAACAGTATGATAACTGAAGTTAGAGCACATACACACGCATTATTGTTGAAGTCTTTGTAAATAATAAATTGATCTAACTAAATGTCTTTATATGATATGTCACAGGTGTCGAAAGATCAAAGCCAAGTTTACTTCTGGATATAACTATCTTGAAGATGAACTTACCGTATAGCAGATGCTGAGAGGATACTAAAACACTGAGTACCAAAGGCATTCGATGATATAGATTTAGTTGGTTAATTTTCTCAAAGGCATTCATCCACTATGCCAAAAAAGCCTTCAGACGACACACCTCAGACGACATAAGTTTTGTTTTATGTCGTCTGAGTTTTTCAGACGACATAAATTTTTTTTCTGTTGTCTGAATATACACTTAAACCATACTGGTTTAATTTGGAAAAATGGTGAGCATTCAGACGACACATTTGTGTAGTTGTAGAAGGTGGTGATTTCCTATCTCAAATTTGGATAAATGGTGAGCATTCAGACGACACATTTGTGTAGTTGTAGAAGGTGGTGATTTCCTATCTCAAATTTGGATAAATGGTGAGCATTCAGACGACACATTTGTGTAGTTGTAGAAGGTGGTGATTTCCTATCTCAAATTTGGATAAATGGTGAGCATTCAGACGACACATTTGTGTAGTTGTAGAAGGTGGTGATTTCCTATCTCAAATTTGGATAAATGGTGAGCATTCAGACGACACATTTGTGTAGTTGTAGAAGGTGGTGATTTCCTATCTCAAATTTGGATAAATGGTGAGCATTCAGACGACACATTTGTGTAGTTGTAGAAGGTGGTGATTTCCTATCTCAAATTTGGATAAATGGTGAGCATTCAGACGACACATTTGTGTAGTTGTAGAAGGTGGTGATTTCCTATCTCAAATTTGGATAAATGGTGAGCATTCAGACGACACATTTGTGTAGTTGTAGAA
>BDJD01004984.1:38950-57606 GCA_002564525.1 Rosa multiflora | reverse complement strand
ACTCGTCAGCAGTTGGGCTACCATTTCTTGGTAAAATGAGGTGGGCTTGGTCCCGGTCTATGCACCTTGAGTTTAGGAAGACGGCGAGTTCTTTGCATGTTGTTTGCTTTAGGAAGGCGGTAAGTTCCTTACATTAGCAAATGATCGCAACCTCCTAGTGGCAGTAATGTGTCTACTTTAGGCAGGCAGCGAGTTCTTTGTTTGGTCAAATGGTTGTAGCCTCTTAGTGGCAAGGTGAAATTAAGTGTCACTAGATTTATACCCCGGTGGCAACATAGTGGGAAAACTGTGCTATTTGTAATGATGTTTCTTCGTAATAGAGTTATATTTCTAGTATGTCACCATAATTGTAAAGAGAATAAGTAGCCAGTAGAGCACTCTTCTATAGTTGGTGCTTGCTATAATATATTGTTTTAATTGAGACTCTTGTTATATATTATATCAAAAAGCTATGCATATTGTAAATTGAGGTTTAGGCATCATGTCCGTCCATGGTAGCCTGTTGTTTTATTAATCAAGATTTGAGGGCAGCTGCACCGGCTCTTATTAAATTTTTTTTATAAAAAAATATCAGCATTGTTATTGGTATCTATCCTTACGTAATCATCGACTTATTCCTGATTTTGAAGTGAGTGGTCTAAGTTGGAAATCCATAGAAGCTTTTTAGTCAAGTTAGTTCCGCCAAATGTTCTGACATAATGCCTCTGAGAAATGTTTTAACGGTAGATTTTCCATTTCTTTGATATGATCTTGGGTGCAAATTGAGTGCTTTGAAGTTCGCCGGCGGTGGACTAATGGCAGCAGCAGACACTTCACTTGAAGACAATTGTTCTTGGTGTCAAGTTGGTGTGGAACATTGGCTGCAGGTATTGAGTTTTCCTTGCATGATATCTTGGGATATGTTACAAAATAGTCATATGGCAGATTATTTTGGATCATATGCAGGGAGAGCTAGCATTTAGTTAGTGTATTATTCCAATAATTGACTAAATCGACCGAGCCACCTCTGGCTAGTTTGTTTCTTCTTTTAGGCACTAATTGGATATTTTATGTTGGGAAGTTTTGACATTGAGTTTGTGTCGAGCAGCTCCATGAGGAATAAGACAATCCACAATGATTGGGATCCGTTTGATTTCCAGAAGGCTTACAACCATATGGAAAACTTTTTTAATATATCTGGTGGCTCAAGTCAATCAAGGTTACAGTACTAGCATTAATCTTGTTCTATTCAACAAGAACAATTCCTAGGAATTTCCCATTTTCTAGGGGTCGAAGCCGTACTCTGATCCGCCTTAGAAATACTTAACTCTAAGGATCCTCGAGTCTGCCTAGAATTTCCTGGAAATGCATGTTTACTTACCAAACTAAGAAATTGACAACGTAGGACAAATATATATTATGTAATTTTCTCTTTTGCACCATCAATTACAGTCTGGATTAGCAGTATTTAATTAGCATCAACATTTCTTGACCTTCATATGATTTTCTTCAACATTGAACGTTGTTTTTTTTTGTATCTTTCTACGTTTAGGACCCTCTACACTTCCAAGTCTATCTAATTTGGATGGTTATTTTAACTTCATTAGATTGAACGAAGCACAACTATGTTTATTCTTTTCGAATTTTGAATATTCTTACCGTCTCTTTATATATATATTTAAGACTTTCAAGTACTCTCATGCCGGCCATCACCACATTTTGTATCAATAATATTGAACTATGATGTACAAAAAGTATCCTTCCAATCTTAAGAAGATTGTTCTCACCATCTTTTTCTTGTTTCATTCTTCACCAGTTTCCTTGGCCAAGCCACAGAACAAAACCATTATCCCGGTGAAAGTGGGGGTTATTCTTGGTGACCTTGAACATTCAGTGACCGAGAAGATATGGTTGAGTTGCATAAAATTGGCCATCTCAGACTTCTATGCTTCTCATGCTCATTACAAAACAAGGCTGGTCTTGAACATCAGGGAATCCAAAAATAATATTGTTGCTGCAGCTGCCAAAGGTAATTTTTTAAATATAATGAATGATACATTGATAGACCAGCCTTTCTAATTTCCATCGATCGCGTGTCTTGACCTCCCATTTCTGTTTGATTCCTGATGGGTACGGATCTGCCATGGCAGATCTCCTTTGCCTTTCTTTTGGATCTCGAGAGCGGCCACGAAGAGGGCGGCTGAAGGGTGGTCTTCGGTTCCGGTATGGTGGATCTCGGATAAACCGGTCGAGATGGTTGGCAGCGCTGCTGAGCGGTGGCTGGGTTCTTCTCTGGTGGGTAGCCTTGATGCGGTCGATGTCAGAGAAGCTGGTATGGCCTGGGTTGGAGGCGATCTTACGCAGCCGCACCTGGAGATTCTGCCTTGGGTTGATCGAACTCTGGGTTTCGCCCTTCGAACTCCTGTTTGTGATGCGGACGGTGGTGTTGCAGGGAGACCAAGAATGCCTGAAGTGGTGGTCGGCCGGGGCACAGATGAAGGGTGCCCGAGCGAACCAAACGATGCCTTACTTCTCTCAGTAGCCCTTACTTTTTCCAGTTTGCACAGAATGACTCATCCCAAGTAAAAGCCATAAGCGCCATTGTAAAAAATTTTGGGTGGAGACATGTTGTGCCCATCTACGTAGACACTTCATCCGGGGAGGCAGTCATACCATACTTAATTGATGCCCTGGAAGAGGTTAATGCTCGTGTACCTTATCGCAGTGTTATTTCCCCAACTGCAACCGATGATCAGATCGAAAAAGAGCTTTACAAGTTGAAGACAATGCAAACTAGGGTCTTTGTTCTGCACATGACGCCTGAACTATGTTCTAGGCTAGTTCACAAGGCAAATGAGATTGGAATGATGACTGAGGGCTATGTTTGGATCACAACCAATGGGTTAACGAATAGTTTAAAGACTATCGATTTTGAGTTCCTTGATTTGATTGACGGAGTATTAGGTGTAGAAACTTATATCCCAAGGACAAAACAACTTCAACAGTTCATGTCACGATTGCATCGGCAGATTCAAAAATACACTACAGTCCGTTTAAACTTGGATGTTTTCGGACTTTGGGCGTATGATGCTACTTTTGCACTAGCCATGGCTATTGAACAAGTATATGGGAATACAACTAGTGTTGTCCCCCAAGACTTAAATGTTGCTTCCAATAAACTGACTGATCTTGAAAGTGTTGCGGTTTCTCGAGATGGTCCACAACTTCGCCAAGCTCTGTTAACTACTAGATTTCAAGGCATTGCTGGAGATTTCAGCCTTATTGATGGGCAACTTCAATCATCAACTTTTCAGATTGTGAATATAAACGGTGGTGCATCAAGGAAAATAGGATTTTGGACACCGCAACATGGACTGGTGAACAAGACATTCCTCAGTTCCAATATTGGACCTATTATATGGCCGGGAGATTCTCTCTATGTTCCAAAAGGATGGGAGATCCCAACGAATGGGATTAAACTGAAAATAGGAGTTCCTGTGAAGGATGGTTTTATTGAGCTTGTTAAGGTAACAACAGATCCAAGCACTAACACTACAGATGTCACGGGCTTCAGTATTGATGTCTTCAAGGCAGCAGTAGAAATGTTACCATATGCTCTTCCTTATGACTTTGTTCCCTTCACCAATCCTGATGGCACCAACACCGGGCTCACTTACAATGATTTGTGCGATCAAGTACATCTCGGGGTAAAATTTCTCATCTTTAATACGACTCAATAGTTCATACTATTAGTCATATTATACAATGACATACTTATATTATGTGCATTGAGGTATTTGATATGGATTATTGATAACTCATCAATAACAAATATATATTTTTCATAGAATTTCGATGCCGTGGTTGGAGATGTGACAATTAGAGCAAACAGATCTTTGTATGTGGACTTTACAATGCCATACACAGAAGCTGGTGTGGTCATGGTTGCGCCTGTAAAAGATATCAAGAGACAAAGTGCATGGACTTTCTTGAAGCCTTGGAGATGGGACCTTTGGCTAACAATTGCTTGTTTCTTTCTCTTCATTGGCTTTGTGGTTTGGGTTCTTGAACATCGAATTAATAAACATTTTCGAGGTCCTCCAGCATATCAAGTTGGCACAAGTATTTGGTACTCCTTCTCCACCATGGTTTTTGCACAGCGTAATAATTCTCCAAGATCTCTCAAATTTCAAGTTATTTCATAATCTCAAAGTATTCACCAGTAATTTTTTTTTTAAGTAAACTTTTCAACTAACCATTTCCTGGTGCTTTTGACAGCGGCAAGAGTTTATAGCAACTTGGCTAGATTCGTGATGACTGTATGGATATTTGTTGTGTTAGTACTGACAATAAATTACACGGCCAGTCTAACATCACTTTATACAGTCGAAAAATTTCTGTCCACTGTTACCACTCTAAATGATCTATTACGAAATGGGGATAATGTTGGCTATGTAAGAAATTATGTTCGTGGTATCTTGAATCAAGTAGGGTTTGACAATTCCAAGCTTAAGGCTTTTGATACTATGGAAGAAATTGATGAAGCTTTTTCTAAAGGGAGTGCAAATGGCGGTATTGCCGCTGTTGTTGATGAAAGTGTTTGAACCTAAAATAACATTTTTTTTTTCGATAAGGGGGACTCGAGAGAAACCGGGCCAATATCGGTGGCCCAAACTATATATTTTCGACAAGTTCGAAATTTATTGTTTAGAGGCTAAATACAGCCTACTTGAAGACCAAGTAATCTTAAGCTAGGCAAATCATGATCTTGTTGATTTACTAGTAATTATCAAGAAATTCGATATCCAAACTATATATTTTCGACAAGTTCGAAATTTATTGTTTAGAGGCTAAATACAGCCTACTTGAAGACCAAGTAATCTTAAGGCAAATCATGATCTTGTTGATTTACTAGTAATTATCAAGAAATTCGATAATTAATGGTGGTTGACTTGGCTAAGAAGACGGAGTATATTTGGCAAAAGAGATCGCATTAAGGTCGGAATCATGGTTACGTGCATGCCTTTGGTTAGGGTTCTTATGGCTTTAATCAACCAAGGAATGCTATCATTCTTCAAGTACGTATATATGTCCAGGCAATCAAAGATCTCACATGCAACATATAAGTGTGCTGGCTATTTCACATATATACACATGCATGATAGAAGACAATTAATGAAGGAATACTTTGGTGGGCCATCATCTATGCAAAGAATTAAAGTTGTCCATGCATTGATGTGTAGTGGACGTGGAGCAGATGGAAGGATATAGTTATCTTTAATTGTGTCATTCCTTATTCCTTCAGTGCCATATAACGTGCATATCCAAGAGTCAATCTTTGAGGCAATTACGTTTCCTGGAAGAAGACCGCATCCAAGATATTGGTTCAAGAGGCCATTAATCTTGCCTATATTCCAGTTACGTACAGAGGCGAATCTACGATAATATCAAAACTATTAAGAGTTTTGATTTGATTCAAGGCCAATAACTGTGGCCTAAAATATAGTATTTCATTCCTCTTAGGAAGGTGAATATGCAGTAGCCTATATATAGAGGCTAAAGACGACACAGAGAAAAAACCTCTCTCGAATCAATCAATCCCAGTGATTACAAAGCCTCCTCGGAGCAAACCTTCAACCATGTTGAAACCTGGCGACCGTACTCTCAGTCCTAGTCTCTCCGAGCCGACTGTCAGTGCTACTGCCACAGATACTACCAGCGAAGCAAGGGTAACGCCCTCGCAACCCAGCGAAGCTAAAGATTAGGCTTTAGCAAACACCGTGCTTTCTCAGAACTTTCTAGTGATTGCTCTGCTCAACCTACAACGTTGAGTATCGATTTGGTGACCGAAGAGATCACACCCAAAGTCTTTATCTGTAAGGAAAAAGTCCTTTCCCGAAAGGCTAGAGAAGAACCCTGTGGCGAGGTTGGTGCTCTCCTCGTCCACAACGCTTGAAGAAGAAGTCAGGTCAAGAGATTCTCCCGACGACTGCACCCCACGGTGCTGGCACGCCCGCGCACATGCTCAAAAGAGACAGTTTGCAGGCCAACTAGTTTTGGAGCCAAACACACTTAAAGCTACGAGTTTGCTTACTTCAGTGGAGATTTTGGGGCCATTTTCCTTTGTTTTCACTACAAGATGAGCTCTATCACAAAACATTGAAGTAAGTTTACAATATTTGAGTGACTCAGTCGCAAATAAACTGCTTGACAAATATCGGAGAGAAATCTTGATCCATCTAAGGTTTGCTGGGTTGCTCGTCCGGCGGCATCCTAGTGCCTACGCATGCCTTTGGCTTTGGTGAGGTAGGGTGGCTGCTGCCGCTGTTCTCTAATGCATTATGGTAGGTGGTAAGGAAATTGCGATCAATTTTTCTTCTTTTTGGATTATCGCAGTGGCAAATCTGATTAGAACAAGAACCATGGGACGGATCGTGGTGGCATTCAATCGGGCTTGGAGTTGTCTACGGTGGCCGTGTAGGTGGTTTGAGGCATCCTTTGATGGATCTTGGGTGGTGATTGGGTGGCGGTTTGAAGGTAAAGTAGGTTGGTGGCAGAGGTGGTTTGGGGCGGCCGATTTGGGTTGGTGGTTTAAGATTCAAGTTCGAGAGTCTTTGGGCGGTTGGCAAGGTTGGGATTATTGGGTGAGTGGTGCGTTGGCGGTGTATGCCACAACCGATGGAAGAGATGCTGCAGTTGCTTGCATATGTCTAGCGACAAGAATTTCTGGGTTGCTGTTGTTGGCTTTAATGGGAAGGAAACTTGATTGCATTAGTTTCTTTTTGGTTCTTTTAAGGATTTTCTTTGTTGGTTTTTTAGGTGTAGTAATAAGCCCCTACTCATTTGAGGTAGGGTTTGGGATCTTGTTCTTGCTATGCCATTTCTATGGTCTTCTTCCCGGGGACTATTAATTAAATTGTTGGTACTTTCTAGTTATCAACGTGATGGTCAATTGCCCTTGCACGTGATCTAGTTGTTTTGGGGACTCGATGTTGAAGAGGGTGAATCGGTTCGTCTTGATGTTAGTGGTGAGGTCGTATCGCGATACCCTAGATCGGTTAAGTTTTATTGTAGCCCGTAGTTATGGTCATAAAACTTGGTTAGGGGTTGGGCTCTTTCAGCTCATAGATGTCTCTTATAGGGACGGACCCGTACTTAGTGATCATGGTGGAAATATGTGTTGTGGTGTTAACCGTGTTATACCCCAACCGGTTATTCCAATTCGTTGTAATCTTTTCGTTTATTATATTAATGATATTATCTTATTCTAAAAATTAAAAAAATGTTAATGTGTCCTTGACTTCCATCACGGACTATATGAGTAAAATAATATTGCAAGAGTGCCTCACAGTTTAAAGGATGCATCTAATGTTGCAATCAGCTACAGCTGGTTAATATAATCAAGTAAAACCAAAATTGCATGATTGCGAAGGATAATTTAGTAGCCAAGATTGTACCAAATGTTGCGATCAATTAGTTAAAATGTACATATAAACAAAGAATCATTATTGACAGACTCCAAAATCAATAAGTTTATATACTGGTTTTACTTGTTCAATCTATCTGTTTAAGGATAAGAGAAATTGGGAGAATAATTGGATACTTTCATTGATAATAGAGTCTCTATATGTAGAGAATTACATGTACAATATCTTAGAGTACAAGGAATCCTAATCAAATATTGATTAAGACATTTAGAATATTCTACCCTATTACAACTAAAACAAGTAATCTTGTTTGGTTCAGGCACACATAATTCGGGTTTCCTTCAACATTATCTTAATTTTCATATAAATTGTTGATGAGATCAACAAACATACAATATTTCTCTCTACCATCAAATTTCACTGATAGCATAGGGCAAAATAACTCCTCAAATGAGATCAGCAAACATACAAAAACTCCTCTCGACCATCAAATTTCTCCGACAACATAGGGCAAAGTAACTCCTTAAACTCTTTTGCTTGAAAGCTTGAGATAAGTGATCACTTTTTTTTCAATCTAAAATTTAATATTTTATTGAAAGGGGGAAGGGAACATGAAAGCCAAAAAAACCCTCTCAAAAAAAAAAAATTATGACAGAGCAATAATCCTTATTAAGGATAATATGCGCAATATATTTGTATTTAGGGAAAAAGGGTTTTTATCATAGGTAGAGCCTAAACTTTCTCAGATTGGACAAAATTGTACCTGGACTTTTAAAGTGATCAAATAGGTGCCTAGACTTCTGAAATCACATCATTGAGGTGTTTCCATCTATATTATGTTATTCTTCCATTAAGTGCAGGGGTAAATAAGATTTATTGTTCTTCAAAAATTAGCCCATAATTGCAATTAATTTTTACAAAGTAAAATTAAGAGAAAAAAAAAGTGATTATACAACAAAATATAGCATAACGATAAAAATTAATTGCAACACTGCAGTGACCTTTGTTTGTTAACACGAGAGTTCGTGCGTTTGCGGTGCAGTGATTAGTCTGGCAACACTGGGATACACTGCATATGGGTGTGTGTGTGTGGTTACTATTGATGTCTTGCCCCTCAAAAAGAAAAGAAAAAAAAATTAATTGCAATTTTGATTTTAGTGGTCAATTTGAGTGAAATGTCTGATTTGCCCATGCACTTAATAGAGGAATAATGGAATATAAACGGAAGCACCTTAATGATGTGGTTTTGGAAGTCCATGTACCTATTTGATCACTTTGAAAGTCCATATATCATTCTGTCTGGTCCGAAAAAGTTCAGACCCTACATATGATACTGTAGGGGTCTTCCCATACTAAGTTAATGAGATTTAGCTGTTTAATTGACCTTCCCTATCAGTACTCCAACTCACAAGGACAAATCGAAAACAAATCATATGAAATTAAATGCACAGGAACAGTTTTTAGACCTAAATATTCTCTTTGGTCTTTCACCGTCGATAAATTTTGCCGTCTTCATGGCTAATACATTAGGAAGCACCACACTTGGACACCAAAGACTATTGTGCGCTAAAGGACAGGTGCAGATTTTCCAAGCTGCAGGTAGTTAGTTCTGGAAGAATGAGAAGCTTCTTAAAATGTGATAGTGCGAAAGACACTGCCACGGATCCAAGTAAGCCAAGCATCAGAATTTGATGTGAAACGAGTACGGTGCTCTCTCTACGGCAACCATTCGTACCAAGATGTCTACATCATAGTCGAAAAGCCAACCCCATCAGAATATAGATGTTCATGATTGATCTCCTTTTTAGTGCGGTCCAGAGTCATTTTACTTGTTTGGCTTAATTTTCTTATTTTTTTTACATGTGACATGTACTTGGAACAACCAAAACGTGCGTTATTTCAAATTTCAATACACTGTTTTTCTGTCATCTTGATAACCATGGTGGCCACTCAAAACCAGTATTGCTATGATTCCCTATTTTGTGTTTTGATTTATGATATTTATAATTATAGTAAGCAAAAGTGTAAAAACTATCTGTAATGAAAAGAAAAAGAAAAAACGCTATTGTTATATTTGGAGCCACACCGTCATGTTTTTATTACAAGTTTGCATCCATATATGATATATGTAGTGAAAATTTTATCAGATTCCAAATATATGTTATAATTTCTTCTTTAAAAAAAATGTTATAATTTGAGCTTTTCACTTGTTTTATTTGATGAAAATAATGAAATAATAAGTTTAATGAAAAAACTTTCAAAATATATCATTATTTTGTGTAGGTTTGAAATATCAAAGTCCGATGATAATGATAGCGAAAAGAGTAAAACATAACTCTTATAGTCTTATAGCAATAATCGATTCATTAACGGTCGATGTTGAATGAGAGAGATAGCCCCTATATTAACTTGGACGGAGACATCTTTTTCGTTTTAATGTGCTGAGCAGCTGAGATTGAAGCTTCCCCGTTGAGCTGGCCAGTTGGGTACTTAGAAACAAGGATGTCGCTATATAAAAAGGTTTGACAGTTTTTGAGGGTCAACGATTTCCACAAATGTTCGTAGCCTTTCACACCTTTGTTGGAGTCCAGATTGGCCTTTTCTGGGAAGCTTTTGTGGCCCAGCTTTTGTTTGGTGCTTATCCGCAGTCCGTACTTCGTAGAGACCGTGTGGGCAACAATGTTGATTAAGAACCGCGACCGTGTTTTTTATATATTGGAAAATATATATATATATATATATATATATATATATCATCAATGAACATGATGGAGAACTGTTCACATGGAGGAAACAAGTTGCAGGGGAGGAAAGCATTATTGTTTGATTGTTATTTCTTCTTTGTCAAAAGAGTGCATCTGAGGTGGTGAAGAACAAAGAGAAGCGCAGATGAAGAGCACAATCATATCAAATTCTGGGCCAAATTCCATTTTTTCTTGGCCAAATTATGGGGGAGTAGGCTTTTGGATGCTCTTGTTTTTCTTGGTTCATGCTTGGGGGCAACAGCGCTGCCACAAGAAGACGTCGCTACATTACAATGGTCCAGAGCTTGAGGAAAGAAATCTTCCCCTTGATGTGATAATGCTGCTATGAATTGAACTACTTTCTAGGTTCTTTGTCTATATGCTTTTCTGCAATTCTACTCTATTTGATGTCGAGGTCTGAGGGGTATTGCTATGAGCTAACATTTGCAAGGTGTGAAATTTCAAAGTCGATCGAAGGCCTAGCTAATGGGACTAAGAACTGTTAGAGCCAATTGTGGCTTGGAAAATCTTTATGACCAGGCTAAAATACAAGAGTGTGATCATCAATATTCAAGGCCAGTACATGATGTGGCCTTTTTTTCATATCCAAGTTTTGAAGCTATCAGAAATGCAAGTGTTCATACCAATGGTTACACAAGACCATTTTGTGCAAGCATTTATTATTTTCTTCACAACCTTGAGAAGCAATTAAGTGGAACTCCTACACATTTGGTAACTCGTCTCATCAGCCTATTCTGCCTACGTCAATGCTTGGCGGCATCATGTCCTCCTGAGCTTAAAGTTGTGAACATTGTGGTCAAACCGTACAAAGGCAAAAAACATGGTTATCTATCATACCTATGGGCTTATATTTTTGGATTTGACATATTTCGCCAAAGGAAATTCATCAGAGATATTTCATAGCATCTGTGGTCAAGCTATCATGGGCATGATCATGATGTTTGAGCCACATAATTATTCATGATCCATTCAGAGGCAGTGAAGGAGTTATGCTTCCCATCGTTTTTGATCAGTTCATCATTTCCTGGTGCTTGGGCACATATACAAGGGGCATTTAATATGCCTAGTTCGGTATCAGCAATGGATGAGGCCAAGTTAACATTTTTGCCAATACTTGTGGCGAAAAAGTTGCAGAGAAGTGGTGTGGCCTCGTGAATGAATGGTTTACGAAGGAAGATTGGTGATTAATACATGTATGGTTACATATGTTACCAAGAAGAGAAGAGGCGATGCAATATGCATATCAGCAGTAGTGGTGTGCATGTATTGTGATTCCTAAATATGTGGCCATAATTCATTTCGTCAGAAAGTACAATTGATGTATATCAATCTCCTGGTGATAAGAAGATGTTAGAGGGCCCGACTAACTTGGTCACGTATCAAGAGGTTGATAGCCATGATTTAGGCATGATCATCAGGCCATATATTTGGTATATATATTCGCTTTATTCTAGGACGTGCGTTTCGCGAAGAGATGAAAGATCACGGTTCGCAAACGGTTTGCTTCATAATCACCACCATCCTCTTCAGCGAACAGTTCGCGATCAAAAGCAGCTAGCCTTATTCACTTGGGGGGCACGTTGATGTCCTGAGGTCCCATACTTTTTCAAAGTTTGCCAACCCTTGGCTCACCTCTCTTCATTAAAGTTGGGGGGTACATATCGCATGTTTGTGGCATGAGTTTAATGCCAAACTTTACAATTAAGACTGTTTAAGTGTCTTAATACCAACAAGGCCAATAACTGTGGCCTTTTATTATTGGAAGCATCCATTCTATCTTAATATATATATTCGACCAAGTCTTCATGGTAGATTGCAGGAAGTTTATCAGAGATAATTCATAGCATCTGCGATCGAAGTATCAGGTATTCATGTTCATTACATGATTATCAATTAGTTAATGCATCACTTTGATTATTAGCTATCTCACTGCATGCCAAGGTAACTTGGTGACATTCATACTTCATGGCCTAATTAGGGGCCTAGCTAGGATCAGTCCAGTAATATCAATGAAGCCAATGCAAGTGGCTTTAGAGCAACATTATCGCAAGAACTAAGTGTTGACTCAAGACGTCTTCAGTCAAGACGGGGAACTTTGACTTCGAGGTCTGGGGGGCAATGTTTGAACCCAAAATAACATTTTTTTTTTTTCGATAAGGGGGACTCGAGAGAAACCGGGCCAATATCGGTAGCCCAAGCTATATATTTTCAACAAGTTCGAAATATATTGTTTAGAGGATAAATACAGCCTACTTGAAGACCAAGTAATCTTAAGGCAAATCATGATCTTGTTGATTTACTAGTAATTATCAAGAGATTCGATAATTAATGGTGGTTTACTTGGCTAAGAAGACGGAGTATATTTGGCAAAAGAGATCGCATTAAGGTCGGAATCATGGTTACGTGCATGCCTTTGGTTAGGGTTCTTATGGCTTTAATCAACCAAGGAATGCTATCATTCTTCAAGTACATATATATGTCCAAGCAATCAAAGATCTCACATGCAACATATAAGTGTGCTGGCTATTTCACATATATACACATGATAGAAGACAATTAAGGAAGGAATACTTTGGTGGGCCATCATCTATGCAAAGAATTAAAGTTGTCCATGCATTGATGTGTAGTGGACGTGGAGCAGATGGAAGGATATAATTATCTTTAATTGTGTCATTCCTTATTCCTTCAGTGCCATATAACGTGCATATCCAAGAGTCAATCTTTGAGGCAATTACGTTTCCTGGAAGAAGACCGCATCCAAGATATTGGTTCAAGAGGCCATTAATCTTGCCTATATTCCAGTTACGTACAGAGGCGAATCTACGATAATATCAAAACTATTAAGAGTTTTGATTTGATTCAAGGCCAATAACTGTGGCCTAAAATATAGTATTTCATTCCTCTTAGGAAGGTGAATATGCAGTAGCCTATATATAGAGGGTAAAGACAACACAGAGAAAAAACCTCTCTCGAATCAATCAATCCCAGTGATTACAAAGCCTCCTCGAAGCAAACCTTCAACCCTGTTGAAACCCGGCGACCGTACTCTCAGTCCTAGTCTCTCCGAGCCGACTGTCAGTGCTACTGCCACAGATACTACCAGCGAAGCAAGGGTAACGCCCTCGCAACCCAGCGAAGCTAAAGATTAGGCTTTAGCAAACACCGTGCTTTCTCAGAACTTTCTAGCGATTGCTCTGCTCAACCTACAACGTTGAGTATCGATTTGGTGACCGAAGAGATCACACCCAAAGTCTTTATCCGTAAGGAAAAAGTCCTTTCCCGAAAGGCTAGAGAAGAACCCTGTGGCGAGGTTGGTGCTCTCCTCGTCCACAACGCTTGAAGAAGAAGTCAGGTCAAGAGATTCCCCCAACGACTGCACCCCGTGGTGCTGGTACACCTGCGCAATCACACGCTCAAAAGAGACAGTTTGCACACCAACTGGTTTTGGAGCCAAACAGAAAGCCCCAACATGAAGATTTTTATTGCAAAGTATTGCAAGAAATATACCATGCTGGGACCCTTCTTCAAAACTAATGGCTTTTCTTTTGTAAGAACTCTCTCCTTCATTTACATACATTTTTATGTGTGAGTGTGTGTGTGCGAGCGCGCATATGTATTTTCTTTAATTAATTAACTGAGTCTTTGCAGGTGTTTCCTAAACATTCCCCCCTTGTACGCGATGTTTCACAAGCACTCCTAAATGTTACAGAAGGAGAATTGATAATGAACATTGAAAACAAATGGTTTAAGAAGGAAAGCCATTGTCAAGATCTGAATACCAATGTTTCTAGCAAAAGTCTTGGCACTGACAGTTTTTGGGTCCTCTTCGTCTTTGTCGGGTTGGTTTCAACACTAGCTCTCTTCATATTTGTAGCTTCCTTCATTTATAGGCATAGGCATGTGTTGGCGCACTCAGATACTGATTCAAAACCCTCGACATCGGAAAACGTTCGAGCTATGTTCAAAATTTTCAACGAGAAAGACCTTAACTATCACACCTTTAAAACCATGCAAGCAGCCACAAGAGACGGCTGAGGCCTCATCGAACAATAGCTGTTGGGCATTTTGTCTTTGGGCTGCTCTTTAGGGCTTGGTAATTTGAGCTGGAGCGTTTTTTCCTTAGGCCTATAGTACGTTTTTAGCTTAGTCTTTTTTCAATAATTTTCTTTTTTAGGAAGCCACTTTTGTGCACTTTATTTACCTCTAGTGCCTCTGGAGTAGTACCAAAGGAGGATTCCTGCTATATCTATGTATTTGAATGTCTAATGAGTGTGTCTATTTCTATGTATTACTGTGGGTACTACCACTATCTTCTTGTCTGTCTATAGATGACAGTAGACGGGTATGTAACAGCCTATTCTGACTTGTGATGAATATATTGTCACCTGATTTTGGGTTGGATGGTTCCAGTTGGACCTCCAAATTTGATATTTGGACATCTCCTACTTATTGAACCTCCAATTCACTTTTCTGAATACTTAAAAAGCTAAGTATACCTCTTTAATTTTACCAAAACACCCTTGAACAGTTAAATAAGTACTTTCAACAATTTGTTATTCTTTTTTGTTTTTTTATCTCTATTAATTCAACAACGAAAAATTTTGTGAGGGAGTTGTCTACATTATTAGTGTACTTTCATCTAGTAGTGGAATCAACAATTGATTCTTGGAGGGCCGAACAAAGAGACAATTATAAAGATATTTTTGTTAATCCAGACCTTAGTTTTATTTTATATTATATATATATATATATATATATTTTACAGTATGCATGGATGCTTATAAAAAAAGGAATTTGGTTTATGAATGTCTAATGAGTGGGTCTATTTCTATGTACCACTGTGGGTATTATCACTATCTTCTTGTCTGTCTGTAGATGGCAGTGGAAGGGTATGTAAAGACATATTCTGGCTTTAGATGAATATATATTAGCACCTAGCTTTGAGTTTGATTAAAAAAGAAAAAGAAAAAGAAAAAAGACTATGGTTCTCAAATAAATAATATATATACATATATATTGATTAAATCTGATAGCAAATTATCACTACTTACACTTTTAGCAAATTACCATTAGCAGGCCTGCTTTTCATATTTCCCTTGCGATAGTGCGCAAGGTCCATGCGCAAAGCCCAATTCCTTGCGGCCAGATAACCCAAATTTCTTACATAACTTCTGTTAACAAGTAAATTATGGAACTGCCATTTTCGGAGTTCTGGAAAAAAAAAATCGAAGAGCAATTTGTTGGAAGCATATTAGAGCTTTGATTTTAGTCGTGAATTTGAGCTTCGAAGAACTTGAGCTTCATCGTGAATTTGCAGGAAGCAAATTGAAGCTTTTATTTCGATGGAGCTCGATCTGATTGTTTGTTTATCTTAATCGATTCGAGTCGAACGCGTTTTCTCTTCATGAAGAATATGAATTCAAATAACAGCTCATGTTAGTTTTGATTTTTCTTTCTTTCTCGTTGATTTAGTGATTAATAGCTTCCTCTTCTTCGAATTTGGTTCTGTATTTGCTTCAATTACTTGTATATTTGATGATTTTCCTGCAATTTGATGAGCTTGCTTATTGTGTATTTGACGGTTTGTTTTGATTTTGTGAATTTGCATGTTGTTGATTTAGTTGTTAATAGATTTGTTCTTCTTCGAATTTGGTTAGATTTTTGCTCAATTACTTGAAAGTGTATCATTCCAACGAGTTTCATTCAACAAATTAGGTATAGGGTTTTTGTAATTGTCTGTGAATACAGTGAAGCATAGTTGATTCCATCAGGTTGAATTGATTGTTGAGTTGATGAGTTGTGAGTTGAATTGATTACATTTGCATAATTTTGAAATTTAAGCAAATGTTAGAGAAATAGAACTTAAATGTATTGTTGCTCGTACCTATAGTGCAGCGGCACGCTACAAATTAAAAACAAAAAATACGATGATGCCTTTGTTATTGAGGTTCAATAGGTTTGTCTTCTGTTCCTTTTTTTGTGTGTCATTATTTGTATCATAATAAGCTGAGTTTAAAGTGTTAGCTAGTTAGAGTGCCTAATGAGAACTATGCCTATTCAGGTGGTCAATAATTTTCAATTGTACAAGTCAGGAGTTTACACCAGTGAAACATGTGGCAACACTCTATGGTGAGTTAAATTTTTCTGATTAGGTGATTGAGAAGCTGTCAAATGTTGTGTGTCAATAGTACAGTTTTCAAATAGCGTAACAAATTAACTCTACAGTTTGTTTGGTTTCTGTACAAACAGCTTCTTGCAATGCAACATTTATGTCTATTAACAACGACAAACGTGGCCCGTGGCCAACCATTGTACCGATACTGTCCCAACTTAACCACATGTTAGGTGTTGGGTTTTAATTACAAAATGTCTCGGTACAATTGGGTGTGATCCACCCACTTATAAGTTATGTTTTATCTGTCACTTTTCCAATGTGGGATATTTCCTCTCCAACATGTCCCCTCATGTGCAACCTAGCTCTAGGTCTGCACGTGAAATTAATTATCAATCCAATTCCCACATTGAAAATTGGGACACAAGTCTCATCAATACTAGAATAAAGTTCATAATAAAAAAAAATTCGATGTCTTAGTGGGTGATGTTAAAAATCATGACAGACATCGCTTCCTTTTAAGCAACCGATGTTAAAAATGACTTTACACATCGCTTCATTTTAAGTAACCAATGTTTAAAATTACTCCACACATCGCTTCCTTTTAACCAACCGATGTTTAAAATGATTCTAGACATCGGTTCGTTTTAAGGAACCGATGTACATTTTCTTTACTAGCATTAGTTTACAATCTACTATTATAGAACTGATGTTCTTAGTCATTTATAACATAAGTTTTTTTTTTTTCATTGTAGTTGTCTTTTCGTTCTTCTTGCTTCAATTTCTAGTTTAAAGGTGATTTGCTCCCTATGTGTATAAATCTTCACTAGAAAAATATCAGAATGAGAATACAAGTTGTTAACAAAGAAAATTTTCATTAATACTATTTTTGATAAAACAAGTACAAAGAGTAGGGAGAAGGGGACATATGGCCTAAACTTCTCCATATACAACAACAAAAGAAAAGAAAATAACATTCCTCTCCCTACCACATCAAGATTGTTGCAAAAAAAAGATGACCAGGACAAAATTGTAAGTATTGTATGTATAGAACATACTTCATGCATGTGATCATGTAGGGCTGCATGAAAATCATAAGCTTATGTTCTTTCTTGAAATCCTAAGCCAATGAAAGCATGTTGAAGTCGACCATCTGCATAAATTTAAAAGTAATGATGACCAAAGATGAATAACTAATGGGGAAAAAAAGTGAATAAAACCCTCTAGGAAGCTTTAACTTGCTCCAAAAGTCTGGCACAACTTTTATTTTTTAGTCAGTAAACTAAACACTCTATAAGGGGTAGAATAAAGTAAATCAAAAAGAAAATGTGACATCATTACTCTGCAAAAACTGTAGGGCATATAGGTCTTCGGTTTATATCACCACATGGTGGTGCACTGATAAGCACAAGTTAAAAATATGTTCCAGTACATAAGACAATTAATTGAAATCCTGTATATTCTCTAATGTCCATCACATTTGTATCTAAGCACTAACTTCACCTTATCAGTGTAGCCTGGCCTTCTAGGGATATCCTACTTTCTATTCTTCAGAAACCATCTGTAGGAAAATGCAGAGATCACATGGGATAGTTATCTTCCATTTTCATCTTTTCTTATCCTATTTTTTTTTCTTTGATAAGATGACAATGTTATAGTAACAATATCTATGAATTCAGAGTAACAAATACAACATTTTTGAAAGGTAGCCAGCTGCCATCTATGATACTAAACCAACATGCCCAGATTAAGGGCTTTGAAATTTTAACCATGTCTCACTAACATGCATCTATAAAAGTTTCAGAGCTTGTACCAATGGGTTTCCATGTCTAGAATGCATATACACATATTATTGCACATAATTTTTGCTATACTGTTTTAAGATTTTAGCAACCGCTAGCTGGTTTTTCTCAAATCATGCATTTTCTTTTCCTATATTCTATATTGTTATAAATCAATTGGAAGATGGAGAAAGGGGGATGATCTACCTTGCAAGTTAAAAATGGATAAGAAAAAGAATCAAACGCATCTTTATATACGTGGCTAATAGAATTCATTATAAAAGAAATTTTAAAAGAGACCCAGCAGCTCACTAATGTTCTCCTCTACAAACATACATCAGCTTGCTAACACCCTCAGAATGAAAAAATAAAATTCACATAAGTTATAAGGCTCGATAAATTCAATCTACGTGAGTATTGTAGTAGACTGATATATAAACCTCACAAGACACATATAGATTGTACAATTTTTTGGAAAAATAGGACAAACCGGCTGCTATCAATTACAGGTTCCACTGGATGTGGCTCTCCTTTTCTTAAAAATGCCTGAGCATATAGTTCACCTATTATATATCAGATTATGATAAAAAAA
>BDJD01004984.1:19642-36165 GCA_002564525.1 Rosa multiflora | reverse complement strand
ATTTAATTTAGTTGTTAGTTAAAGCACTCATTTAAATTCTTACAATTTAGTTATTAGAAAATTATAACCACAATTTAGAATGACAATTTCTGCCTCATTGTAAATAGCTAGCCATCACTAGGCTCCTAGTTTTGATTAGGCTTTTGGTGAAAATCAAAGCCGAGCATTGTTAAGGCTTGGTGCTTTAGATTAATTTTTCTGTATTTTCTTTTTCTTCTATTTGCTTAGTGACTTTAGTTCCTACTACCCAAGGATTGTGGGTTAACCACTAATCCCCGTGGTACGATAATTTTGGGCTTAATACTTCCCTATCTTGACAATGATATGTACGCTTGCATAAATGTGTATCAAGTCAAGTATCTAGAAATAATTTTATTGATTTTGAGATCTGATTTCACTAAATGAGTCGATCTCGGTGTATAGTAGGTAGAGAAACGTTCGACTCTATACGAATCCGAAGAGGACCACAGTACTGGACCACCCTAAAGCACAGACGAGAAAGAGAAGGAGGAGAGAGAAAGTGGATCTGGAGGACTCTGTTTCTTCTGTCACCGATCTCCGACCATCAGGGTAGACTCACCGGAGACACCATCTTCTTTGCCTTCCTCCGACGAGTCAATGCTAGGCTGCTTGTCCTCCGGCCACGACTAGAAGCATGACCACACAGCTCCGTCCAGTCCACCTCTGAGCTGACCACAAAGAAATCTATTTATTTTCTAGGGTTTTGTGGTTTGGGTCAATTAGGACGGGGAGAGGGTGACAGAGAGAATCATTTTCTAGATTTTTGTGTTTTGTTTCTATCAGGACGTAGAGAGAGAGGAGGAGAGGGATAGAGACATAGAGTTTCGGGGAAGAGCAGAGCAAATGGGTCGCTAGTGAGTGAGGTAAAGTGGGAAACGGACCAACTCTAATTTTGTTCCCGCTTGCACGAAAATTTTTAAATCAGGCTTTCCGCGTTTTTAAAAATTTTCAAACCAAATTTTAGACATCAGTCAACAGTAAAAACTGATGTTAATTATATAAATAGAAATCGGTTTTTTTTCAGAAACCGATGTTAAAATAATTTTTAACATTGCGTGAAATCTTAACCGATTTAAATGACGTGATGTCTATTAGCATATTTCTAGTAGTGCATATTGGATATTTGGTCAATATAACAATCCAAGGCCCACATCAGACACTTGGTAACAATCCAATCGGAATTTTCCGATGGCAATATAAGGAACATAAATTCGGGCCTATGACAATTGGAGACGCAATTGGAGAGAGACCCACTCTGATACCATGTTAAACAGCGACAAGCGTGGTCCATGGCCGACCATTGTACGGATACTGCCCCAACTTAACCACCTGTTAGGTGTTGGGTTTTAATTACAAAATGCCTCGGTACAATTGGGTGTGATCCATCCACTTATAAGTTATGTTTTATCTGTCACTTTTCAAATATGAGATCTTTTCTCTCCAACAATGTCACTATTCTATAGGCGTTGATAGTGGCCCAGAATGCATGCAAATTACATTTACACTATATGTGATTTGGTCTCTGTGCTCTTATCTTCTTCCTTTCAATTGATGTATCCTCTTCTTTGATTGCAGCAGCTTTCCTCTTTTGTCTTGTCCTTTAAGTACGGGTTGCTTCTTCAACAAGTGCTTTCCCCTTTCCCTTTGTCATTGCGATTAATCTCCTCAATACACAATCATGGGGTACAAAGATAAGAAATATAAAGAAATCATATCATGCATCCCACATTGTCAAAGCAATGAAACATACATATGCTAGAAATCAACAGCTTTAATGAAATTGTGAAGCTATTGAAACATATTCAAAGAATTGATAAGATGACTATATCAAGTTGAGCTAGCTAAATTCATAAACGGAGTCATGCCATTGTATCAATGCAGATTTCAAATAGGAAACCCAACTTGTCTTACACAAAATTATTGTGAATGTAGCATGCACTCAGTTACATTACATCATTCCACTCAAGCGTATACCACTCACTGTTTCAAACTAATTTTATAGAGACTTGGGCTTTGCGATTGGCGCTACTAATCCTCAATAGACTACTAATCCTCAATAGGTTACTGACCCTCAATAGGATTAGTAAGCTGGCTTTTCCCAGAAATAGATGTACTAAACTTTATAAATTCTTCCACAACCCAACATACATATATAGCCTATAAGAATGCAAACGACCTAATCACAAACAAAAGAGTAGAACAAAATATTATCCAAAACCAGAAGTTGTTCTATGTATCAGAATGAAAATCAGTAGCAACAAGAATGAAATAGAAAAGTAGAATAAAGCTTGATAATTCATCAAGAAAGATGATATGCTAGTCAAAATATCATTGTTACAGAGCATTGTCAAAATATCAAAAAAAAATTAAATTACTCTTAATAGGATACTGACCCTCAATAGGATTAGTTCCATATATGCATCTCTAAGGCAAAAAAAAAAAAAACACTCAGTGCTTCAATTTTCACCAGATAAATAGATGACAAAAGTAATCCAAGACTGTAATGTGATAACTAATCACAAGGATTAGTATACGAGCTAAAATAATCAACCAACATTTGAAACCCTAACTTTCTACTGATAGAATGAGCAAAAGAGATAAAGAGATCTACAAAATTCAACAACAAAAAAAGCACAAAAATCAGAGACTATAGCTACTGACCCTCAGTAACTAGAAATTTCTTAAGCTACTAAGGCATAAATCTAAGCTACTTACCCTTAATAAGCAACTGGCCTTCAAGCCCTAGCCTCTCCGCGCTTAGCATCGCAGCCCAGCCTCCCCTCGCCTAGCTTCGCTGCCTCGCTACCTAGCTTCATTGTTGACCCTCACCGCTGAGCTTTGAGAGGCCTAGTTTCGCCGTCTTTCTTCGCGGGAATGGAAGAGAGGTTTTGATTTTGGAAGAATTAGATTTGACTGATTTCGTTTTGGGAGAAAATAGAAATAAAGGTTGTGCCAATTGTAGTAATTAATTAGAAGTTGTTGTGCCCTTTTATTTTTGTATAGATGGACCGTTACTATTTATCACCGCATCGGTTATAAATTTTTTGAATTAATCGATCAATGATTATCATTCGTATAATCATCACAAACCAGGTTAGACCATTACATACCATTCCGCTGCCATTTAAAGGCATAGATAGACAAGAAAATAGTGGTGGTACCTATAGTGGTACATAGAAATAGACCTACTCATTATACATTCAAATACGTAGAAGTAGCGGAGATCCTCTATTGGTACTACGCCTGAAGCGCTAGAGATAACTAGAGTGCACACAAGTGCCTAGGTTCCTAATACAAGGAAACTTATTGTGATTAGACAAAACCTAAAAACATAGGAAAAAACAGAAAAGAAAAAAGTCTAAATATTTTGGGCAAAGGCCCAAAGGACAGCACAAGGCCCAAAGAAGCCCAACAACAAGCCCAACCCAGCTCTGCTTCACCCTTCGAGTAGATCCTTCGAAAGCACCGCCATCAAACCCCATCACCTTCATCAGAACGAGGGCTCCACCTTGACGCCGCCAACTTAGCAGACTTCGTTGCACCGCCGTCGCCGCCGCCTAGAACCAGCCTCACCCGCGCACACCTAACACAAAATCGAAAACCAGTGCTTTCATCCATCACCACCTTAGAGCAATGAAACATATCCAAGCTGGAGCCTCGTCCAGCCTCCGAGCAGAGCCAACTCAAGGGCCCAGCCATAGGACTCATTACCCGTTATGACAGCTGCGCTGCTGGTTGGAGTGCCACCGGACGAGAGATGGAGTTTCTGCGCCCCTCGACCTTAGTTTTAGGAGAGAGGGAGAGAGAGAGTTTTACAAATTTTGAATCTTGCTTGTGGAAATAAACTATAGCCCATTATAGTTATTGGTAAAAAGCTCTAAATTTAACTAAAGGGAAACTTTTGGGTGTTTTTCTGACCTAGCGCTCTGCCAGGGTTTACTCGGTGGTCCTTTACCTTCGAAAAAACTTCTAAAAATTTCAAACCTTGATGGCCAAGGTCATCCCTAACCTTGTGGTTTTCTGTCTCGGCCTGCTTGCTGTGTTCGTTTTATCACATGGAGGCCCGCCTTGGTCTGTGGATTTTCTTTCTTCCTTTGTCACAAAGTTGGGTTGCTTCCCGGCGTTTAGACTGGAGGATGGTGTTATGGTGGATGGTTTGGCCTTCAGACTATCCAATGAGCATCAGCTTTGGCTGGGTTTGTCTTTGGGGCGAAGATTTCTGGTAGATCCATCGGTGCTTGTTGGTGTTTGGCTGGAAGATTTTGCTAGTTCTTGATAGAGGTCGGCCAGGGACGGCGGGGTCGGGGGGTGAGTTCTATTCGGGTCGTGAACATGGGAAAGGCTAATCGTGGAGATCTGATCCAAATTGCTTCTGATAGCGGTTCGGACATCGTCGCTCATGGACACTGTGGTGGAGGCTTCTCGGTGGTGGTGCGTGCTCTAGGTGGTAGAAGCCTTGCAGCAGCGGCGAGGGTTCATGGTGCTGGTGGCTGGAAATTCGTTGGAGATGGGGTTGGGGTGCCCATAGTGATGTGCTCACATTATCCTATATTTCTATGTCTCCTAATCTTGGTTTTTATGTTTAATTATCCTTATTTATGATTCATTTACATCTTTTAGCGTTTTTGTAGGTTTGTTCCATAGAAAGAAGAAAAGAAGCTGAAATGAGCTAACCAGGATTGAAAGACTCCCAGGTCCCAGAATCTGCCTGTGCAGAACTTCCAACTTCCCCGAAATACTGGGAGTTACCTAGATCGAATCAGATAATGAGCCTTATATCATTGGAAAGCTATGGATGTCTACTTTCTGCAGAATTTTATGGATCTCGATTTCAATACTTCTAGATAAAGTTATGATTTTTTGAGTGAAGATAGGTCATACAGGAAACCTGCTCGGGAATTTACAAACATTCGTGGAGAACTCAAGTTCCGTGGCACAAGATCGTCAATCCTAATGTTTCAAGGAAGTTAATTCAGATGAGGATTCAAGAATACATGTATTCCTACTTCTACAAAAGATATTTCAAGGTGTTCCCATTCCAAATCAAGAAAGGAATCCAAACCTAAGTTTTACAAGGAAACATGAAGCCAAAGATGACCAGAAATCTTTCCTATATAAGGGAGCACGAATTTACATGAGAAAGGTAGTCTCGGGAGCACATTGAAGACGCCTAAGGAGCGGAGACAACTCACCCATCTTCCCATTCTCTTCCCTTTCCATTCTTTTCATGTTTTTCCTATGTTTTATTTAATTTTATTTTTCTAAACCTCTTTTCTAGGGCTAGGATGAGGCCCTAGCATGATTGTTTACATGTTTTGATATTCAATTGATGGATTAGTAGTTTCTTTTTGATAAATTCTTAATCTTTGCTTGAATTGTTGCTTATGTTAAAGTTCTATTGATTCGCGACCTTTAGGGCTTTGCATGTAGTAATCAGAAGATGAATTTGAGGCGTACTGGCAATATAATTCAAATTAGCTTCATGAGATAAAGAATTGTGAATTACATTATTGTTGTACCTGAAGTAATGGTTTGCATGATTCCCTTGTTTTCTAGAACGTAATGAGTCCTATGTGTTAAATTTATGCCGTACATGGATAGATTTCATGATAGGATATACGACCTCTGCCGTACCTGGAGAGAATCATACACTTAAGGAAAATTATGGTCTAAGTGTCGTACCTGAACTTAGATACGGGAATTGTTATCTAAGAGAAACGAAAGAATTCATTAGTTGGTTCAAAACGTATATAGGATTGCTTGTGGTTGATTCCAACACCCTAGGCTCATCATCATCATATTCGTACCTTTAATCATTATAGACTCTTCTCAATTTCAATTTATTTAGATTTACTTTTTAAGTTTATGTTTTCGAATAATTTTTCCATTATCATAAACTCTTTCAAAACCGTGAAAATCATAAGTCCTAGTTTGAGTCATTGTGTTTGTCTTAGTTGATTTGTGTTTCTTGTTTTGTTTGTTCTTTTAGTTTAGTTAACTTAGGTTTTCATATTGTGAATTGAACTAATATCCTCGTGGGAACGACAACCCCTTTTTCTTCCATTGCTATACTACATCCACCCTGTATACTTGCAGGAATTCCATCAAGTTTTTGCAGCTGCCAATCATTGGGCTCTTTGGGCCTTAATTTGGGTTATCGTTTGTTGGACCAGATTTTGGGTTCCAGAGTTGCTGGACCGGGATAAGTCCTAGTTTGAGTCATTGTGTTTGTCTTAGTTGATTTGTGTTTCTTGTTTTGTTTGTTCTTTTAGTTTAGTTAACTTAGGTTTTCATATTGTGAATTGAACTAATATCCTCGTGGGAACGACAACCCCTTTTTCTTCCATTGCTATACTACATCCACCCTGTATACTTGCAGGAATTCCATCAAGTTTTTGCAGCTGCCAAGCATTGGGCTCTTTGGGCCTTAATTTGGGTTATCGTTTGTTGGACCAGATTTTGGGTTCCAGAGTTGCTAGACCTGAGATGGATTTTTGCTCATGGTTGGGGTTGTTGGGCCCGAGTTTGAATGTTGGGTTCCTTGTGGGCTGGATATTGGGCTGCAAGGGTCTCTTGTTGGGCTGAGGTTGCTTGGAACTTCTCAATTGGGGAGACTAATGAATGAAGATGGAGTGGATGGTGATACATCATCCTCTACTCCAAATGTTATTTAATTTTTGATCTCGGTCGCAAAGACCAATAGCTCTGAGGGTTTTTTATTCTGCTTCGGAGTTCCTTGGTCTTTATTTGAAATAATGGTGCGTGGACTTCCTAAAAGGTGGGTGTACTAGGGGTATATTGGGTTCTTGTTCTTGTTTAGAATAGGAGTCTCAGGATACTCTGAGAAACAATTCTTTCTGTCGACCCCATAGGGGTGTTTCGTTTTTGTACTACTTGCTGAATCTATATAATGGGCTGACCTATTTTGATAAAAAAATAAAATAAAATAAAATAAAACTAAAGGGGTTGACCTTGGATCTTAATTAGTAATAACTACACCAAAATACTCAATGAATTTAGTTTAAGGAAATTCCAAATAAGATGTTTTGAATTTACTTTTGTATCAAATGAGAGGGTCATATATAGAAATTAATTATTTTTACGTAATTGTTTTAGGTAACTTATATTAATGGGGGAGGTAAGAAGAGTAATTGTTACTTTTTCATTTTCTTTTTCTCTTTTTGTCCTTATTTGTCTTTCATATGAGTTTACAAAGTCTAACAACAATTAAAAAAATATGGAGGTCAAAATATCAAATTTGGAGGTCCAATTAGAACCATTAGATCTAAATAAGAGAGAATGGTTTATTCAAAAGAAAAGAAAAAGGAGAGAATGATGAGGTAAATAATCTCACTTGAAGGCCTCATTATTCTCCACTCTTAAATTAAATTCAAAAACAATTAGGCTCAAATGTGTAAATAATCAATTGACTACTTGAAATGAGACTCATTGTTATATTAAGTTGTGCATATAAAATAGGGAAAATTTCGCAAACAGTACACAAAGTAAAGGCCAATAATAATTCTTATACACAAAGTTTCAAACCAAACATTTCGGTACATGAAATCTGAAACTCGACCCACTATCAGTACACGACGTCAATTTTTGACACCAAAATGTCCATTATGCCCTCAATTTTTTTTTTTTTTTAATTATGTCCATTATGCCCTCGCTTCCAACGTCGTCTTCCTCACCTCCTCACTCCCTCGCTTCCAACGCCGCCCTTGCGAGGTGAGCTTCTCCCGCCGCTGCCGCTATGCCTCCACGTGGTTGAGAGGAGTGTCTCGGCCCAGCCCGGGTTTCTGGCCCCGTTTCTTCGGTGCTCTTTTCATCTGGCAGTCGGAATCTGCGAAGTCCGAGTTTGGGTTCGGAGCTCCGTTCTTCTTCTTGCTAGAACCAAAAACATGTTTCTTGTCGTCATTGTACGAGCTGTGATCCTCTTCCTGCACGCCGACAATGATGCCGATGTCAAAAATTGGAGAAGTTCCGGTTGATGAACTCGAGCGGTCTTGTTTCCGGGTCGGGCTAATCCGACCCGAACAACGACTTGGCTTGCTGGATCAACCCCCAGTTCTCTCTGATCAAACCGGAGGAACCCATTTCAAGAACACCGTCGGAAGTTGGGATGCAAATCAAGGTCTCGATCCCGTGGATTTGAGCCTCTTTGGCTCTCTCGCAGTTGTTGAACTGAAGCTCGTGGGCCCCACTTAGCCAGATTGAGGTCCCGGAGCCGAAGACCTTGCCTGGAACAGAGCCGTCCCTGACGGCGAAAGATCGAGTGAGGGAGTGAGCTCGGAAGGAGGAAGAAGAAAGAGATAAAAACAAAGGAAAAAATTATTTAAAAAAAAAAGAACTGAGGGTATAATGGACATTTTGGTGTCTAAAATTGACGTCGTGTACTGATAGTGGGTCGAGTTTCAGATTTCGTGTACCGTAATGTTTAGTTTGAAACTTTGTGTATAAGAATTATTAGTGGCCTTTACTTGGTGTAATGTTTGCGAAATTTTCCCTATAAAATATTCTTTTTCTTCTTCTTCTTTTCATCAAATTAACATCTTTTAGAGAGTAAAAAGAAAATGTATCAAACATTTGGTTCTGATGAAGATTTCAATGTAGCAAATTAATTTACAAACATTTCAAAGAACCATCGACATATATTGCCCCATATTGACACGCAAAAACTATTTTTTTTTGTTTTTTTTGAAGAAGCGCAAAAACTAATTTTGAATATAATTTAAGGGTCTTTCTAAATGTACCCAGCAAATTTCTAAGTATATCCAGCAAAATATTTATTTTTAATTATCTTTCTTTATATCTAAATAAACTCATCAATTGTCCCTAAATTACCCTCATAAGATACACCCAGCAAAGAACAACCTCTTATCGAACACGTCTTTCTACTCGTCGATTTCGGCTATTCAATATTCAATTCTACTCATCGATGGGATGGTGCGTAGTGCACTTACGGCGTTGGTGGTGGCGGTGACTTGTAGCGGTAATGAGGAGAAGCAGGTGGTGGAGGAGAGGAGTAAGGGTAGTTTGCCGACGTTTACGAAGCGAAAGCCACTACTGCCACTAGAAGACTCAAAACAAGAGAGGTCCCCATTTTTCCCATTCTTTAATATGTTGATTGAATGGAAGCTGCGAAACTTGAACTATTAGAAGAATAAAACGTAGCTACCTATTATGTACAATATAGTGCCATAGATCAAATAGAGCAATTCTTCCATATTTTAGCTTGTTTATTTATTCTTTTATTTCATGAATCACTGAGAAAGAGAACTACTTTTGAAAACGTGTGTGTTTTGCCTAACTTTCTCTGATTCTTGACCAGCGGCTTTCATAAAAGGATTGAAATATGAACTAAGACATGTGTGTTTTGCCTGGGGAATGAACGAGCATAAAAATCTGGGGTTTTGTTTTGCTGGGTACATTGTATTCTAGGGTATTTTGGGAAAATCAGTTGGTTTAATTAGACATAATTAAAGGTAATGGAAAAAAAAAATTGCTGGGTATACTTAGAACATTGCTGGGTACATTTAGAAAGACCCATAATTTAAATATTGCAAAAAAATAATATCGATGATGTCAATTTAAAGAAAGGAAATTTTGATAATTAAAAAATAATAATAATAACGAGGCTTATAAGGTCAATATCCAATTTGTTATAAGACAACTTTATTATCGGCCCATTTTCAAGCAGGCCTTCATCTTCTTCAACGTGTTCACCCTCACCCTCACCCTCACCAAGAAGGAGGTTCGCATAAAACCCACGACAAACTCTCCGTCACCTTCTCACAATCCCCTAAACCCCACGCCGGCTGCCGAAGTCAAAAAAGTCAACACCCGCCAAGATAGCTGAAGCATTATTGTCTCCAACAAGATAAGTAACCAATACGTTGTCGTTTATACGCTGTCTCTTACGGTACAAATACGTCCATGAAGTTTCCTTTTTACTTTTTCTTCCAGATCAACGATTTTTTATTTTAATTTTATTTTAACATGAAGTACATCATAACAAGGATGGATTCCCTTGGGAACCTAAAGAACGATTTATCAAATTACAACAGATAAGAGATGCAGGGAAATCAGTAGACCAAATATATATGATAGATCGATCATGGATCTTCTTATCTATGCTAGGCTGCTCGCTACATGGTCTGCTACTATATTTCCTTCTTGGAATACATGTTGAATAGATATATATTACTGAATTGATGCCGGAAGTCGTTAACATCTTGAAGAAGTGAAGAAATGCTAGCTTTACATCAAAAGCAAAGAATCGCCCTCCACTTGTAATTCCTATAGACCGAGACAATTGCCCTAAAGCAACCCCATATTTGAACCAAAAAGCTCAGTCGTATCCAATTGGGTGAGGCCTAGCATTACCAACATGATCTCTAAGAATAAAAACAGCAGAAGCTTTCCCAGTCGAATCAACAGCTCCATCAAAGTTCAGCTTGATATATATAATTATATAACAGGGGGAAGATCCCATCCAATAGACATTTAATTTCCTTTATTTGATAACTTACACAGATATTATGTTCCCAAATCCAATTGTTAATATGAACACAGAATGTGAGGTAGTTCATTTTGAAGAATCATTTTGTTTCTCTGATCCCATAGCTTCCAAAATATAGTAATTAAAACATATCTCCATTATAAAAAAAGGATGATGAGAATCATTGTTCCAAATACTGGATTTCCAAGAAAACAAAGAATGTGAACTAAGAGAGTCAACAAGAACAAACCTTTCTAAGAATCCGTGGATAGCATCTCATTAAAGTGTTGAATATACTTGAGGATATTTGCCAAAAAAATATCCTTAGAGGATAAACCTTTCCACCCAGAGAGCCACCCAAAATTCTAGAATGACAATGTTTAGAAGACTAGAAAAAAAAAGTTCAAGAAATTGTATCCTTTCTATTAGCCAAATAAAATCATTGAGACAATTAAAAAGCATGAATTTCAAAGATTAATTCTTCATGAGGTATTTTTAGAATACATCATAACATGAATGAGAATGTCAGTTTCATTTGACCCATAAATTGGTTCGGTGACATAAATTTCTCATTTTTAAATGGCTGGTCCTGAATTTCACTTGGGCAAAAGAAAAGAAATGAAAATAAACTCCATTATACTCTGGCATTAATATAATTGCACATCATTACTAACGAATTAGTGTTGTTATGGTTGAACTGCTACTAGCAATATTACACACGAGCCGAGTCCTTGCGAAATCTCCTGGTAATATGCTTGATGAAAAGTTAGGTGAATTTAAATGTTTTATTCATTCCTTAATTAATTGCGAAACGAGACTGCAGTTAATTGGACAAATTATGAATTTCTCTTTTGTACTGTAGATCCTATGATTCCTATCATTGTCTTTCTCTCAAAGTTACATGACTTGCATCTTATGATCATATTTGACCTTTCGGTTTGTTTACTCTGTTTTGAAGTTTTCCTCTATTTACGCGCCGTATCCTTTTGTTGATACCATGCTAGCTTTCATAGAGTTGTTCCAACTTTCTCAGATGTCATTGATGTAACTCATTTTTCAATTATATTTACATCAAACCAAACACTAGTGTTTGTTCTTTCTGCAGTTAAAGCTTCCCAACGCCTGCGTACGTATATGATGGGTTGTTTGTTGTTGTTGTTCTAAGTTCTCCATCTCCATATACATAGATAACTTCATTAGGGTGTGACTTTGCTACAAATTCAGAGTAAGCAGCAGGCATTCGAAAGATTCAAATATGACGAAGAAGAACCATACCAACCTTCACCTTCTTATCTCTATCTTTTTCCTATTTCCTTTTTGTTCGTGGGTTTCCTTAGCCCTTGCACAATCTGAAACCATTATCCCAGTGAATGTAGGGGTTGTTCTCGATGACCTTAAGTATTCATTGACCAAGGATATTTGGTTGCGTTGCATGAAAATGGCTCTCGGAGACTTCTATGCTACTCATGCTCACTACAACACTAGGCACTGCCGAGAAAGTGTTGTCAGTGCAGCTGCTGCAGGTTCTCTCTATCTATTGTTATTATGATCATACTATATCTTTTAATTTTCATCTGTAAGATTCATGCTTTTTCATTTCAAATTATGATTCTATCTCTTCCATCGAGATGCAGCTCTAGATCTGATAAAGAATGAACGAGTGAAAGCCATCATCGGGCCAGTGACTTCCATGCAGACGAGCTTTGTCATTAATCTTGGAAACCAGGCTCATGTACCTATTATATCATTTTCTGCTGCAAGCCCTTCTCTTACTTCTCTCCGGATCCCCTATTTCTTTCAATTTGCACAAACTGACTCATCCCAAGTGGAAGCCATTAGTGCAATTGTTAAAGCTTTTGGATGGAGACAAGTCGTGCCCATCTACATAAACACCGAGTATGGACAGGGAATCATACCATACCTAACTGATGCCTTGCAAGAGGTAGATGCTCGTGTCCCATACCGGAGTGTTATTTCCTCATCAGCCACCGACGGTCAAATAGTTCAAGAACTTTCCAAGTTGATCGATGTCGATGGAAACCAGAGTTTTCATTGTTCACATGACAGCTGATCTATCCTCTAGACTATTTGTCGAGGCAAAAGAGGTTGGGATGATGAGTGAAGGCCTGAAGGGTGTGTGTGGCTCACTACTAATGAGATACTTAACAGATTACAGTCTCAAAATTATACAGTCATCAATTCCATGCAAGGTGTGTTAGCCTGTTAGGTATACAAACTTTTGTTCCACTAACACCAGAGCTTGAAGATCTCAAGATAGGGTTGAAACGGCAATTCCATACAGAAAATCCAGCCATTGGTGCTGAATTGGATGTTTTTGGACTTTGGGCTTATGATGCTGTTTTTGCAGTGGCCATGGCAATTGAACAAGCAATTGGAACTCCAACTGGCTTTCCCTTCCAAGGGTCAATTGTTACTTCCAACCACTCGACAGATCTTGAAGGTTTTCCTGCCTCTCCATATGGTCCAGAACTTTGTAGAGCTCTGGCAACTGCTAGATTTCAAGGCATAGCTGGGAATTTCAGTGTTGTTGGTAGGCAACGTGAATCATCAAATTTTCGTGTAGTCAATGTTAATGGTGGTGAGGCAACGACAATTGGATTCTGGACACTGAAAGAGGGCCTAGTCAAAACATTGAACTCGTCAGCAAACTCAAGTAAACCTTCAAGTTCCAAATTTAAGTTTGGACCTATTAGGTGGCCAGGAAATTCTCCCTCTGTTCCCAAGGGTTGGGAGTTCCCAACAAATGGCAAGAAATTGAGAATTGGAGTTCCTGTTAAGCAAGATTTTACCGAGTATGTTAAGGTAACCATGCCATAAACCACAGCACTAACACAACGGATGTCGCAGGCTTCAGTGTCGATGTCTTTAAGGCTGCAGTGGTACTATTACCATATGCTCTTCCTTATGAGTTCATTCCCTTTGCATACTCCAATGGCACCAGCGCCGGCACTTACAATCAGTTGTGCCATCAAGTATATCTTAAGGTAAAATTCTATGCTTATATTAGAATAAATGAAGTCGTGATTATATTGAGCTAGTATATACATTTGTGAAGTTTAGTTCTGAGCTTCAGATTCTGGATTTAACTTTCGTCTCTTTGGTCTCCTTTATCACACGAGAAAAAAGAAAAAAGAAAGAGAGCATTCGTTTATTCTTTTGCTGAGGTGACAAACATGTTTATTACTTGACAGAAATTTGATGCTGTGGTGGGAGATACAACTATTAGAGCAGACAGGTCATTATATGTGGACTTTACAATGCCATACTCAGAATCTGGTGTATCAATGGTTGTGCCAGTCATCGACTTCAAGAGCAAACAGGCATTGGCTTTCTTGAAGCCTTGGACATGGGACCTGTGGCTAACAACTTGTTTTTTCTTTGTCTATATTGGTTTTGTGATTTGGGTTCTTGAACATCGAATTAATAAGGAATTTCGTGGCCCTCTCTCACATCAAGTTGGCACCAGTATTTGGTTCTCCTGCTCAACCATGGTGTTTGCACATAGTAATTGTCAATAATCTCTCTCTCTAATCTAAAGCAATTTACGTGCAATAGGTTGTATTAGCTGCATATATTAAATGATCTTATATTAATTAAACTTTGCTTTCATAAGTTTTCAGATACTTTGTGTCTTTTAATTAACAATTTCCCTCTATCTGCAACTTACAGGGGAGAGAGTTCTTAGAAACTTGGCTAGATTCGTTATGATCATCTGGGTATTTGTTGTGCTTATATTAACAATAAATTACATAGCCAGTTTATCATCACTGTATACATTTGAACAACTCCAGCCAACAGTTGATATAGACGATCTACTTAGGAATCATGATAACGTTGGCTACATCAAGAACTCTTATGTTTACGATCTCTTGAAACAAGTTGGTTTTGATGATTCTAAGCTGAAGGAATATGAAACAATGGAAGAAATTGATGAAGCTCTTTCAAACTTCCATCTGCGATTTACAGTGGAGAGACTTGTTAGCAACTTGGCTAGATTCGTTATGATTATCTGGGTGTTTGTTGTGCTTATATTGACCATAAATTACACAGCCAGTTTATCATCATTGTATGCAGTTGAACAACTCCAGCCAACAGTTACTGGCATAGAGGTTCTAGTAAGGCATCAGGATAATATAGGCTACATAAAGAATTCTTTTGTTTACGATCTCCTGAAACAAGTAGGTTTTGATGATTCTAAGCTGAAGGATTTTGAAACCATAGAAGAAATTGATGAAGCTCTTTCAAAAGGGACTGTGAATGGTGGTATCGCTGCTGTTGTTCATGGAACCCCCAAGATGAAGCTTTTTCTTGCCAAATATTGTTCTAAATATACCATGATTGAACCCATATTTAAAACTGATGGATTTGCCTTTGTAAGATCTCTCTCCTTCTTTTTATCTGTGTATCAGAAAATTAGATTCTCATTATTAGATGGCATTTTTCTTTTCTTTTTTTTAAAAAGTATGCCTCCATGACTTTGTTTATATAATTTGGTGGGATGACATAACAGGTGTTTCCAAAACGTTCCCCACTTGTAGACGATGTTTCACAGCCAATCCTAAACATGACCGGAGGAGACAAGATAATGACACTTGAAAAAGAATGGTTAAAGAACGAATCCAGTTGCTCAGACTCGAGCGGCGCAAATGTTTCTAGCAACAGTCTTGGCCTTGGTAGCTTTTGGGTCCTATTCCTCGTCGCCGGGTTGGCTTCAATACTCGCCCTAATCATATTTGTAGCTTTTTTCATTCATAGGCATAGGGACAAGTTGGTGCAACCAGCTGATTCAGAACCCTCGACATGGAGAAAGATCCAAGCTCTCGTCAAAATTTTCAATGAAAAAGACCTTGACTCTCACACTTTCAGGAGGAGTGGGAAAGTGCTGTTAAACTTAATGCTTAGTTTACTTTAACCTTATGCTAGTTAGTTTTTAACTCTAGTTAAATAAGTTGTTGTAAGACATTTAATGCTCCTTGACTTTTGTACTTAGAGGTGTGGTGTGTCTTACATGGCAGCTGCAACACTCTAAGGAAAAAAGAGAATCTGATAAAAATATTAGAACAGAGGACTTGAGTAACAGAGGGTGCTGCAATCCTTCTTTCAACAAAAAAATAATCTTCTTGCATCTGTGTTTATACCATCACTTCTATATCAAATATATATTGGTGTATGTGTGTGATTGAATGCAGGAGATAAAGATCAACTGATCTAATTAAGAAGCTAATCAAGGCAACATACCTGATTGGAGTTGTGAAGAGCAGTTGCATAACAAGGCAGCAAGCTTGGATCAAAGGAGGTGAGTAATAGCTCAACCCCAACAAGTGCGAGATGCAGTAATGAACTCACCAAACAACTTCCCAGGAACTGTAGTTCACCACAGTTCGGATCACACTGATCAAACAAACTCTTCATTTGTTGGAGAGCAGCAAACAACCTCAATTTTCGAAGCACCTTCAGACGTACTACTTCCTTCAACTACTGAGGTTGACATCTGACTTGGATACACATTTACGCAAGCGTACGTATCATTGTCAAGATAGGAAAATATTATGCCCAAAGTTTATCGTACCACGGGGATTAGTGGTTAACCCACAATCCTTGGGTAATCGGAAATAAAGACACTTAGCAAACAACAAAAAGAAAAAGAAAATAAATAAAAATGTTAATCTAAGGCACTAAGTCTTAGCAATGCTCGACTTTGATTTTCACCAAAGCCTAATCAAAACTAAGAACCTAGTGGTGGATATGCACAAATGAGTGGATAGTTCACTGTTTGTGAGTTGATTTCAACTTAACAAAAAGATAATGGATGTAAAGCAATAAAAATAAGAATGAAATGTAAACAATAAAAACGAGAATGTTGGGTGTTAGGGAGCTTCTTTCACCCAAATTCTATGTGTCGGAAACTAATATAATGTAGATGTAAATCCCTACTTTGGCGGTAGTCGTATCCAAGGCGGTTCAAGGCTCAAGGACC
>BDJD01004984.1:0-19373 GCA_002564525.1 Rosa multiflora | reverse complement strand
TGCATTTTAACCCAACAAAAATAGATATAAGCATCCATCATATGAAAATTGCATCATTACATTAAATTAAACATCTTTTACACAAAATTTGGGTTAGGGACACAACCCTAACCCCCAACAAGGAAATTACTCACAACCCATAATCATAGACATCAAAATTACAAAATTCAAATAGAAAAGAGTAGAGAAGTGTAGGAGAAAACAAGAAAAATCATAAATAGCTAAAAAGTTAGCATGACTAGTCTTGAATTACAACTCCCACAAAATACTCAAATATTGAATCTTGTAGAGGTTGAGCCATTTGATAGATCCTTGAAGCTTTGGGTGAGTAAATCCTTGAAATCCCTAAAATAAAACTAAAGAAAAGAGGAAAAATGGAGGAGGCCTGAGAGCAGAGAGAGAGCAGCCCAAAAGGGTTGCCTCTGTTTTTGGTGTGGTGTCGGCAACTATTGGTGTTCTCCCCTCTCCGAAGAGGTAGAGAGCTATATATATTAAATATAGGCTACTGGCTGTGTTGGTTTCATGAGTGAGAAGAGGATAGAGACACGTGGGTGGTGAGAGAGAAAGCACACAAAAAATGTTTTTGGCTGCATCCAAAGGACACTTGGAATCAAAAGAATAGGCTGCTGGTCCTTCTTTGCTTAATTAAACCACCCTTGTCTAATTAAGAGGCCATTATGCTGCAGCTTGATTAATAACCATTTGGTTTCAAACTCATGCAATTAAACCAACGTGCAGCATTTAATTAATCAATAGTTAAATAAACTATTAGTTAATTAAGCTTGTCAATTCTTTTTTTTTTTTTGTGCAAATCACATTTGCATCGCTAGGTTTGTGGTTGACTCAATGCTGACCTTCTCATCATATAGTAGAAAATATGCATTTTCTTTACTTTCACGTCGCATTGTCTCGTTCTTGCAACTCCACTTATTTTCTACAAAATAAGTAAAAATTAATTAATTACATATTAATTGACATGTGGATTGGCTTATTTCTAGTGTTTTAGATATAATTACATGCATAGAAATGCTTGTAATCAACATCACAGTTCAAGAAATGCATAGAACTACTTCTAACACTGCTCAAGAATACAATTGAATGTCAAATACATTACATTATTGTGCATGCAGACAAGACCAGACTTGTATCTAATTCATTCTCGTAGTTTTGTATGTAAGACCATTAATTTTTAACTCTTATACAGTTATACTACGTACCAAGCATATATTTTCTATTTCGCTTCACCTTGTTATCTAGGTATTTCTTATGAAATGGATTCAAGCCCTAATTTGATACAAAATTTCCTAGACTTTATTGCCAGCTTTCATTCCTCCCTCCAAACAGCCTTCCAAGTTAGCAGAAATCACCTTCAACGAACAGAGCATAGTGACTGTAATTGTGTATTAATTTTCTGGTCGAGGTGAATTTGCAGGTGTTTCCTAAACATTCCCCTATGTTAGCTGATGTTTCACAAGCAGTATTGAACGTGACCGGAGAAGAGTTGATAATGAACATTCAAAACAAATGGTTCAGGAAGGAAAGCAACTGTCAAGATCTGATCAATACCGAGGTTTCTAACCATAGTACTGTTGGCACTAATATATAGTTTTTGGGTCCTCTTCCTCCTTTTTTTTTTTTTTGGAAGAGCGGGCAAACAACCCACTATTTTATTAAAAACATAGTACAAGTAATGAGGGGGACAAAACTTGACCTCCCAAATCTTACAATTCTCTAACTAGAGATGATAAACAAAAGCTCACTTAATTGTGCATGCAGACAAAACCAATAGCAGCTTCTTGTCTTTGCGTTGCATAGTACAGTTGTTCCTTTGAAGACATAGAAAAACCTGCGCCACCTCTTAAGAATTAAAGCATGGAATGAAACTGGGAGCAGTGGCTGACAATTGCGAGATACCAAGAATAGAGTAAATAGAAACGTCCGCATGTTTATTGTATGGATGGAAGGAATGCATAGCAGACTCCTTGAATAATCTCAGAAGATGACGTTGGGCAACCAGCACATTAAAATCCTTACCTTCAAAACGCAGCAGATTCCTAGTAATCCAAATATACCAAATTAGGTTGCAAGTTACCAGAAACCAAAGCTGACGCTGATGCTTAGGGAGAGCAGAAACAGAAGCTCCAAAAAACACGTCCTCAAGAGCATTCCAAGGGGAGAAAGAATGAGAAAAAAGAAGGCAAACCCATTTCCATAACTCCACAACTTGAGGACAGCGTAGAAGAAGATGCACATCTGACTCGGCATGACTACCACATAAAAAGCAAAGAGATGGGAGGGAAAAACCTCGCCGTTGTAAAGCATCATCGGTTAGCAATCGTCCATGAAGAGCCTTCCAAACAACAAGGCTTCTGCATGGTTGAATTGTTTTGTCCCAGATAACCTTAACCCAATTTCGACGATCAATATGATTTGAAAAGAACATAAAGGCTTCCTTAGCTTTCAAAGTTCCTGAGGAGGATGTTCCTGACCATAAAAGTAGGTCAGACATGTCTTCCATAGGCAAAGCAATTTGATGTATTTTCTCTGCAACTTGAGGGAATGAAGCAGTAAAATCTGCCGGAATAACCCAGTGTGAATCCACAATAAACTCGTGCACCTTGGCTTGAAGAGGAACATAACCACTTACTCCAATAGTAGAAGCCAGAGGCTCACCCAGCCAATTATCTAGCCAAAATGAGATTTTCCTGCCATCCCCAACACACCATTGTAGTGAATTAAAGAATGTAGGCCAAACCTTTTTGAGACCCAACCAAACTGAGGATCTTTTGTAAGATTTTATAAGCTGAAAATCTTCCTTCAAAAATCGAGCTCGCATCAAGACAGAAGCCGGAGAAGAAGAAGAGAGCACTTCCCAACACCTTGTTATTAGAAGAGCACGATTCGCCTCAAAGAGATCACGTAGTCCCAAACCTCCTTCCTCCTTAGGTTTACAACAATGACGCCAAGCTACAAGAGGCATGCCTTTTTTTAATGGATCACATGTCTAGAAAAAATTCCTAATCTAAGATTGAAGGTCACGAAGTAAGCCCGTTGGCCACTCATAAATTTGAAAATTGTAGACCAAAATGCCTTGAATCACTGACTGAATGAGTTGCAGACTACCCGCTTGTGAGAGTAAAGAACCTTTCCGAGATGATAATTTGCACCGAACTCTATCTGCGATGGCCTGAAAATATATTCTTTTGGGACGACCTTGCAAAATCGGGACGCCAAGATAAGTGAAAGGAAGAGACCCTTACTTGACCCCAAGAATTTTCCGGATAATAAAACGTCAACGATAAGCATATTTCCCCAGGAAAACTAATGATTTATCTTTGTTGATTCGTTGCCCTAAATTCAAGCCATATTCCTCCATAAAATGCATTAGATTTTTCATCGAACGCTTGGTACCCTACATGAAAACCATAATATCATCTGCAAAAAGAACATGAGAGAGCGGAGTAATACCAAGAGGAGCTGATATTAAATCAATAAGTCCATCTTCTACTAGCTTGGTCAGACCCCTACTCAATACTTCCTCAGCAAGACAAAAGAGAATAGGTGATAGGGGATTGCCTTGACGAACTCCACACGAACCAGAAAAGAACTATTCCATTGCACCATTTATGAGAATTGACAAGTGCGCTGAACCCAGAATAGCTTTAATCCAATCCCGAAAAACATCAAAAAATCCAAAAGCCTTCAAAACACGAAGTAAGAATCCCCAGTCTAGAGTATCAAAAGCCTTTCGCACATCAAACTTAATTGCTATGTTACCAGCCTTGCAATTATGATCCAGAAGGTTGATACACTTTGAAGTCAATATAATAGGGTCTGCAGTAGTGCGGCCTTTAAGAAAAGCACTTTGGTTTGGGGATATAATTCGAGCAGCAATATTTCTCAATCTGTCAGCTATAATTTTTGTGATAAGTTTGAAAACAAAATTCGCCATAGCAATGGGACGCAACTGTGTTACTAAGTCTGCTCCAGGAACTTTCGGAATCAAGATCATTATGTTTGAATTAAAATAGGGGGATAATGTAACCATTAGTGAAAAAACTCTGAATAGCTCTGACTACCTCCACACTAACAATTGACCAGCATTTCATAAAGAAAAAGCCCCCAAAGCCATCTAGACCTGGAGAGTTATTATGATCCATAGAACACATAGCTTGAAAAATTTCTTCAGACGCGGGAATGGTTGTTAACAGAGCATTATCCTCATTAGTTACAAGTTTTGGAATTACATGAGAAACCAGACCAGTATCTCTAACTGAAGGATCTGCTGTGAAGAGCTCCTTGAAATAATTTACTACATGATCACTTATCTCCTTTGGGTCATCAATAATACGGCTTTTATCTCTCATAAGGGATCAAAATTGTTTGAGTTGACGAACCTTGATCATTGCATGAAAGAAAGATGTGTTACAATCACCCTCTGTAAGCCACTTAATGCTTGATTTATCACAAAAAAAAAAAAAAAAAAATCTTGAAGAGCAAGGGCCACATGAACTTGAGCACTAGCAGCACTCTCCTTAGAAAGCCTGTCTTCTGAAGGACCCAAACTAGCAATTTCCTGCTGAATTTTATGACGCAGTCGGAATGATAAACTAGGTTTACAAGCGATAAACCTAAACAAAGGGTTCTGGAGTCCACTAGAGATAAAAGAGAAAATTCTATATTTTATTGATAAAAGATGCGTTCTGCAGCCGCTTAAGGGCTTAAATAAGAGAAAATAAACCCTAGGGCGACTAACAATGAAACCCTAAAGCCCATGGGTAAAAACGAAAACAATCCAAAATAGACTAGAAAACCAAAATTCGGAAAAAATAGAAAAACGCAGTTTTGAGGCCCTAAACGATCTCGAAAGCCTGAAAAAGCCCACAGCTCGTGGCAAAACAGCGAGTCTTGTTTCTGGCGCAATTCCATTTCCGGAAAGCTATGGCACGCCCTAATCGGACACTGAGCTCATTCGTGGCTACTAGTACCTTTTCGTTTTCCCCTTTTTGCGCGCTCAAACTGCTCCTCGAATCGAGCTGTCATCCGTTCTGCATCAAATTATATCCAAGTCTACAAAGGAATTTTCCACCATTATGTTGACATCCCCAAACTCAGTTTTATTCCAAGCCCGAATCCTCTGCTTAAGAGCCGAAGCTTAGAAGCCAGAACAAACATTAGATTGCCATAGAATTGAACGTACACTCTGCCATACATCTGTCACCATAGAAAGAAAACTTGGATGATCCAAGCACATGAGTTGAAACTGGAATGGTGATCTCTGAATAAGCATGAGCCTTGAGAAGGATACTAAAGAACACGAACTTTTGTTGTATTTTCTATATATCTTTGTTCATTTATAGGCACATGGACGTGTTGATTCACTTGGATGCCACCACAATTCAACCCATACAGATTTAGATTCTGTTTCTGATATAGAGAAACCGCAAGATCGAATAATCTTCGGAAGAAGTCGCTGCAGCTACTAGGATGTTGACACAGACTCACAGTCCAAGTAATGCACAGAACCACTCCATGAGGACCATGACTTTGTATGTGTAAATAGAGAGGAAATTTTCCATATGTATAGATCAGTCGTCACATTGAGAAAATGAAATGCAGAGATACAAAGAGACCAAGCCCATTTCAACATAAGAGCAGCCCCATTTTTTATTGGGGTTTATCTTCATCTTCACTCTTCGCTCTCCTCCAAGTTTGCATAAACCCCACGACAAACTTTCATTTTCTTGCAGTCTCCGATAGGTCAACGCCGGCTACCATCGTCAAAAAGTCAATACCCGCCAAGATAGCCGAAGCACTACGGTGTCTCCGTTAAGATAAGTAATTAACCAAGTCGTTGTCGTTTAGATTAATTCTGTACTGCTTTGATCTGACTCTTTGAATCTCTTACGTACTCTGGTGAACCATGAATATCAAGACCAATTAGTCTTTTTCGATTGTAATTCCAGTTTTCAAGTTTCAACGGCTTTCTGTCATAATTTCTTCATCATTGTCACATCATGAATTTTATCTTCAACTAGTACCATTCTCTGAGTTTGTGGAATTTCCTGGATATTATGCTTGAAAGTTGAAACAATGTTTAGAAGACTAGACCAACGGGTTCTACAAATTGTACCCTTCTTATCCCGTAATTGCCAAATAAAATCTCAAGTGCGACAAATTAACGTATTGGGTGGGCTGACATTCTCTCTTCAATTCGACCAGACTTCAGAGTCCAAAGTCCAAACACATCCCATTCCTATGATGTGGCAAACTAATACGGACATATTTCCTTAATTCACCGGGAAGAAAAGGATGCACAGTCAGTTGTGTTGATTGCTGACAGTTTAACAGCGTGAAAATTACATATACTCTCAAGCAGCCAGTAATGAATTGTACGTATATCTTCTATCACTTAGTTTAATTAGTTCTGCACTTGCTCCTATATAAAAGTCTATATATAAAAAACCCAGACAAGCGCTTTCAATAATACACTAAGCAATACCTTACGTACCCTCCAACAATTAAGTATTTTATAAGTGCTACATATAACTGCTGAGACTTTCCGAGGAAGAGAATATTCAGACACGATGAAGATGATCAAGAATATTCATATCATCTCTCTTTCTTATTCTCTCTTTTTAGTCTTCTCTAGTATTTTCGCGGCCGTGGCGGCACAGAATAATCCGGTGAATGTGGGAGTCGGGGTGGTTCTTGATTTCGATACGGGGTTTGGGAAGATGGGGCTGAGCTGCATCAACATGTCTCTCTCTGACTTCTATGCCTCTCATCCCAATTACACCACCAGGCTGCTTCTGCACCAGAGGAACTCACCCACAGACGTTGTTCTTACAGCTGCTGCAGGTTAGTTCTATTTCTCTCTCTCTGGTGTTTTTCGATCTGTGAATTAATTCTTATCGAGTTCTTCCTTCATTCCATTAATTCTTTCACTGCCATATTACTCTTCCATCATTTTCGTAATTTGTTCTTCAATGTATAAGACGTTGGTCTATTTTTTAGGGTTTTCAGGATCGAATTCAACACACACCACAAATATTGGATGAAATTGGTATAATTAGTCATACCAGCTGTCCAGTACTAGATCGATCTTGACTTTAGTAATGAATCCGTTTGGATTTTTGTAGAAGTTCTAGAAAGTTTGAACTCCATGGCTGTGGTTCTTCTTGTTTGAGCCCAAAAGTAATTTTGGCAAACATCCTTTAGTGGATTTAGCATAGCGGGCCGATACCTGCGGCCCAAAAATAAGCTTACTTGGGTTTGAGTTACAGCTTCACCAATTCCGTAATCCATAAGGAAAACGAGTCCTTATTGGAATCAAGTAGTAGAGATTGAATAGGAAACTTCAATCAATAATCCTTCTATGGCAAGGAACAGTCGAAACCCTAGGTATAAATACCAAGTTTCAAGGACGAATTAAACACAACTCTCAAATCAACTAATCGCACAGATTATTAAAACCTCTCCGGAGCAAACCTATTTAGGCCTGGGCTCGGGTCGGGTCGGGCCAGGATTTTGCCATAACCGAGACCGACCCGTTAAGATGTGAGAACCGACAGGAGCCCGACCCGTTATGTTTAGTGTCGGGTTTTCGGGGTTTTCGGGCTTTTTGGTCCTAAACCTTAGTGGGTGAGGTTGAAGACAACAGCAGTCCCAAAGCCAAGCCACTGCTTCATCTTCTTCGTTCGATTAGATCTGTCGGCTGCGGTAGGGGGAGCTTCTCCGGTGACTTTCAACTGCTTTCGGCGATTGCACTCTCAGAAGGGTCGAGTCTCAAAGAGAAAGCAAGCCAAACATTCATCATCATCAGCAACTCACAACGGTGTCGAGAATGTCAAATGTGGTGGGCTTTTCAGTGGGTTCATGATGACTTCATCTTCTTCATCCTCTTCGTCTTCCTCGTATTGGGTCCTTGAATTGAAATGAATGGAATCGGAATCAGATTTAGAACATGAACTTTGGGAAGAAGTTTGTGTTGATGCCATTAAATTTGGGATGAAATGAACTGGGTTATACGTTTTCAATTTGAATAATCGGGGATTTGGGAAGAACTAGGCCTGAGATGGTTTAGAGAGAGAGAGCGAGAGAGAGAGAGAGAGGTTGAGAGCCAGAGCTGGTTCACAGAGAGAGAGCGAGAAAGAGAGAGAGAGGTTTAGAGCAGAGATGGTTCAGAGAGAGAGAGCTTGATCATGTGGCATACTGACATGATAAGCTATATAATAATTAATACGCCCATTATTTAATAATTAGAGAGTGGGAGACAAAGCAAAAACGGGAGACAAAGTGGGGACAAAGTGTGGGCTTTGGTCTGACTACTTTGGGGTTTTTTTTATATATTTAATATATTATAATAACACCCAATAATAGAGGGAAAAGTGGAAAATGATAGGAAAATGGGCTAGTTCGGGCTTTCGGTCTCTGCATATTTGAGGCCCGAGACCGAACTGAGAAAATATATTCGGGTCGTGTCTTAGACCGAACCGAGAATTTCAAGTCAAAACAGAACCGAATCGGGCTTTTTTGCTCATTTCGGGTCGGATTTTCAGTTTTTCAGGTCCGGACGCCCACCCCTAAACCCACTTGTAACCTAGTTGCAACCTAGTGAAGCAAGGGTAACGTCATCGCAACCCAGCGAAGCTAAAGTCACGCTTTAGCAAAACCCGTACTTTCTCCAAACTTCCCGATGATTGCTCTGCTCAACCTGCAACGTTTGAGTATCGATTCGGTGTCGCGAAGAGATCACAACCAAAACCCTTACTCGTAAGACAAGAAGTCATTTTCCGGAAGGCAGAGAAAAGAGCCTTATGACGAGATTGGTGCTCTCCTCGTCCACAATGCTTGATTCAAGAGGTCAGGTCAAGGGACTCCCCGACGACTGCACCCCACGGTGCTGGCACGCCTGCGCAATCACATCAGCAAAAAAGACAGTTTGCAAGCCAAACATTTTGGCACGCCCAGTGGGACCTGTGCATAGCGTTTCTTCGTGAACGTAGCCATTGGGAAGTCAAGCGAAAACCCTTACCAAAAGGTTTACACTAACTGCTCAAAGCATAAGAGCTCCAGTCACAGGCCGCATTCTTGTGTAGACTGTCGTGGTCTTTCTAAAGAACAAGTGACTCAAAGGTTTTCTCACCCCCAATCATTCGACATGTCGACTGAACAGGGAGAAAATCACCCTCCCTCTACTGAGGGTCAGAATGTCACTACTAACCAGGCAAGTGAGCCTGTTAACACTATCGTTATCTCCAATGCTGAGGAAAGTGAAGAAAGAGAGGCTTTCGTTCCGAAGCCTATTCCAGAGGGAGCGACTTTTGAGGAAAATCTCGCGATCATCATGGAGAATAACGAGACACATAGTAAAAAGGTAGCTGCTGACTTTGACAGGAAAATCGAATGGACAGACCAACTCATACGTGAACTAGATCAGCGTATTGCCCAGAGGACTGAGGATACTAAGCAACAAATTGCACGATCTGAGAATGCAGTAAGGGCCCATGCCAGAGGTAAAGGAAGTCATGGAAGCTATCGAGAGCCAGGCCAAGCAGATCATGTTAGATTTGGCAGGTCTTCTTAAGGATGGGTCTAACCTTGCAACAGAGATCGCCATGCAGAGAGCCGAGTTGAACCAGGCTAAAGAGGTGTTGAACAAAGCTTTAGGGGATCCTAATGCCATCCTTGGGTCACTTGGCCTACCCTTCGGTTCTGGTAAATATATACCACCAAATGTTAGGGAAAAAGCGAGCAGCAGTACGGCTACTCCATCTGCAACGGCTACTGCCGTGTCAACTAAGAATAAGGAAAGAGCCTTGGTGATCGGCGGTAACAAGGCCACTCCACTGACCCCGCAAAAGGATAAGATTCTGAAAACTGGAGACGGTACTCCTGACGATCCTGTTGTGTTTACTCAGTACGACAGCGACGGGGTGGAGAATGTCTATCATGAACTCCCAGACAATTACTATGGCAACCTGGTCAAGATAACAGCTCTGGTAAAGGATGTACCCATAATAGCTCTTCAGCAATCTGCTAATCCTCAGACCATTCACCTCGGAGAAGGAACAGCGACTGCCAGCCAGGCTATACCCCTGTAGAATGCCCACCAGAACGTGGCAACACCTCCCCTTCGTCCGGGCTATGTGAGACGAGAAGAGGTTGAGGAGATGATCAGGCTAGCTAATCCTAGGGCCCACCTAGATGGGGTCTATGAGGGACCTTTCCTGCCACATATAATGCTCGCTCCTTTTCCCAGAGGCTATAAAAATATCATATTCTCTACTTTTTCAGGAGAGGATACTGAAGACGCGGTAACCCATCTGGCCAGATTTAAGGTGCAGTGTGGCCAGTACCAGAACAATGACGTCCTCAAATGTAGGATCTTTGGCACTTCTTTGTCTAGTGCGGCTTTTAGATGGTTTTCTAAACTGCGACCAGGGTCAGTGATTAATTGGCCAGCCATAGAGAAGCTCTTTCGAGAGACTTTTGGAGCTATTGAGCCGGAAGTTGACTTAGCATCTCTCACCCAGATGGCCAAACAGTCCACCGAGTCCGCTGTCTCATATTTCCAACGCTTTCAGATCCAGAAGACCAAATTGAGCATGATATTGCCTGAAAGGGAGTTGGTTAAACTGGCAATCAAAGGTTTGGGGCCGCGCCAACGAAAGAAGTAACATGGCAGCAAGATTCAGTCAATGGGAGAGCTTATCATAGAGGTCGGTAGCTTCAAGCATCTCCTTAGAGAAACTGACGCTGGGAAAAATGCGTCCAAAGGGATGTGTCAGGCAAACACCTCACAGTAGCAACGCTAAGCTACCAGCCGACTACTTATGATCCCTACTACCACCGTCCTAGTGAAGAAATGTTCCAGGATGAAGAAGAGGAAGAGGAGAATGATGTCTCTGCTTTTGAGCCGATAGGAAGGAAGAACACAACCTTGAAACAACTGAAGATATCCAAGGAACCTGTCAAACTCAAATCTGTGGCCTTCACCAAACCTGAATTCGCGACGTATACATATGGTGCCAATAAGGCACATGAGATTTTAGATGATATGATCGCCGCGAAGATGGTGAAGACGGACTTTGGACATTTTCCTCATCTAGATCAGCTAAAGGGTAAAAAGTACTGCAAATTCCACAACTTGTGGAATCATAATACAGCTGAATATGTGAAGCTGAAGGATCAGATTCAGGTATGGCTCAATAATGGTAGTTTGCAGGTGGAAGCTCCAGGGACTGCGGCAGCGCTTGTAGATCTGAACCGGTTTCCCGACACTGGAGTCAACATGGTTGATGTGAACTGGCCCAAGCAAAACCAGAGGGAACCAACCCTAGACTTGGCCACCAAGGGAAAAGAAGAAAATAAAAATGAGGTCCCGGGGAAAAGGAAGGCCCGACCAGCCAGTGAAGACTCACCAGTGGTCATTTGTTCGCGATGCAAGGAAGAATGTGGCATCCAAGTGTCACACGAAGAGGACAAGCAAACATTTTGCTTTAACTCTTTCCGGCCAATTAAGTGGGCTTCGCCATCACAAAATTATCAACCTTCGAGCCCAAGAGCAAGAGACAAAATTGAGTCACCGTCATCCCCAAGGGACTCCAACTTGTTCACAAAGCTAAAGGCAGCTGCAGCAGATCATAAGAAAAATGACAAGGTTGGGAATGAACACAGAGATATCTTGACCAAACCGTACATTCCACCTTCTTCCACGACTTCCATCAAGGAAGGCAAGTGGTATACCAGAGCGAAGGGGAAAGCAGTGGAAATCAGTCATTCCAAGAAAAGAAAGTTACAGCGTAGATTTGGAGAAGCCAAGCGAACGCTGGAGGCTCTGAATCAGGGTCTGATCAAACCCTCGCAACTGGTCAAATCTCCTGAGCAATATCCGAAGGAGATGGAGGCATTAGCTGCTAAGCCATTGGTGGCTCCCCACAGTTTTCAAAAGCAAGCACGCTTGGAGTCAGGGGCCTCTAAGCCTAGTGTTTTCTATAGGATCACTAAAGAGCAAACACCTCCGCTAGCTAGGAAGGAAATCTTACCAACTAAGCGGCCACATGTCAGGCGCAGGTTATTTCGCAAGGAATCAGACACCAAAACCTCGATCTTTGGAGACTGGGGGGTAAGGACAACACTGCAAAAGCTTTACAGTGGAGAGCTAAAAAAGTCCAAAGTGTAGTGGTCACGCTTCCAAAACAGAGTACAGCAGGGGAAGCGGTGCAAGAACACAAGTAGTGTGAAGTAAAAGGCCTTACGGAAGAGTCATTGGTAGACCGTTTGGCTAAGCAGTTCAACACTGACATCCCTCTTGATGAGCCCAAGCTCAACCTTGAGGAGGACATGGATGAGACAGATACAGTTGATACCTCTTGCAATATGGTTTACGTGCTTCCGGAAAAGTACGCACTGCCAGTCGCCGCGCAAGAATGTAGTGAAACTGAGGAGAACAGTGAACAACCTCTACAGATTACTTCAGCGGCAACGACACCTGTCGAGGAGGCTGTGTTACTGGAAACAGAGGATGCCACCGGCAAGGAGTTCTTCATGAGCTTTACAAGGCCAACCCCAGCCATGGTTCAACACATAAGGCCTCTGTACATCACGGCGGAGATTGGTGGTACCAAGGTCGGCAAAATCATGGTTGACACTGGAGCCACAGTCAATGTCATCACAACAAGAACCATGCATTTACTTGGGACTAAGCAAGAGAAGATCCAGTCTACATCTCTCAAGCTCAAGTACTTCGCGGGGACTATAACGAAAACATTAGGTTTATTGTTCCAGCGTGTCAAGGTAGGCCTCGCAGAGAGCGTTTATACTTTCTTTGTGACGGACTACTATGCGGCTTACAGTGCCATTCTAGGCAGGGACTAGATCCACCAAAGTTACTGTGTTCCGTCAACTCTTCATCAGGAACTGATTATGTGGAACAGGGTAACATATAAAGCTGAGGTGGTCAAGGTGAATCCTCGCCCGTTCTCTGTTTCCGCAAATTATGTAGATGTCAGGTACTACTTGGAGCCTATTACTCCATTGCAGGTTAGTGGCATAGATGACAAAGGCCTCCCCACAGGGGTGACGACCTCTGAATTGGCATAGTGGGGGCTCACGCTCGCAAAGGAAGGCTTGGAAAGGCCTGGCCACGCTGTGCCCAAACCCTTAAACTATTAATGGATTAGGACCTTCCAGAGGAAGGCATAGAGGCCTTCCACTCGCTGTACGAGAGACTATCCTCGTACCTGGTGGAAAAAGAGGCATATGATCTGATCGCGACCTTGGAAATTGTCAATGAGGAGTTCTCTGACCAAGAACAAGAAGATGACGAACAGATTCAGCTAGCTCCGGCAGCGCTGGACGATACCCCTCCTAAGGTCAGGGACCCTATCGAGAAGGTCAATCTTGGAACAGTAGATGAGCCTATGGAAGTGGCTATTAGCGCCTATTTAGAGCCTAGCAAAAAACAGAGGCTCATTGACTTATTACTGGAATTCAAAGACTGCTTCACCGAGAAATATGAAGATATGCCAGGCCTGTCACCAGATTTGGTATGCCATCAGCTACCCACACTCCCTGACAAGAGGCCTGTAAAGTAAGAGCCGCGAAGAATGAACTCTGAGACCCAAGTCCTGGTCAAAGAGGAAGTTGAAAAGATGCACAAGTCAAGCATCATCAGGGTAGCCAAATACAATCAGTGTCTATCCAAGATAGTGCCAGTTCGCAAGAAGAATGGCAAGATGAGGGTCTACGTGGACTACAGGGACCTTAATATCGCTATGCCTAAAGACGTCTACCCCATGCCAGTTGCGGATATGCTGGTAGACACAGTGGCGGGACATGAATTGTTGTCCTTCATGGAAGGAACTGCAGGGTATCACCAAATTCGGGTGGTGGAAGAAGACAGACACAAGACTGCGTTCTGTTGCCCAGGCTTCGTGGATGTTTTTGAATATGTGGTCAAGCCTTTTAGACTGAAGAATGCGGGGGCAACATATCAGAGAGCCATGAACCTGATCTTCCATGACATATTGGGGAAGATTTTGGAGGGACAGAACGAGTTTGTATGGGAGTCTAAACATCAAGTGGCTTGTGACAAAATTAAGGCCTATTTAGCGAGCCCGCCAGTACTTGTTCCACCTAGAGCTGCATTCCCATTGAAGCTGTATATTTCAGCAGCTGAGGTTTCCAATGGAAGCCTACTCGCTCAAGATGATGACGAAGGCATCGAATATGCCATCTTTTACCTCAGTAGGACACTTACAGATTGCGAAACAAGGTATACTCCAATGGAAAAGCTGTGTCTTATACTATATTTCTCAGCATGCAAGTTACGGCACTACATGTTATCATTCACTACTTGCATCATTGCTCAAACCAACCTGGTTAAATATATGTTGTCGCGACCTATTCTAAGAGGTCGCATTGGCAAGTGGGTGCTTGCTTTATCCGAATTCTCGCTACAGTACGTTCCACAGAAAGCAGTAAAGGGACAAGCCATCGCCGACTTCCTAGCACATCACCCTATAGTGGATGTCCCCGCAATGAAAGAGTTAGAGATAGCAACGACCACCACTCGACCAGATTTGGCGCACATTCCAGAATATGTCGTATGGTATCAAGCCACAGTCTCCCTTCAACCCTGGATATTGTTTTTTGGGTTTAGGCCAAATGATCGCGGCCATTACATTGTGCAGTAAATTAAAATTTTCAAACATTAATATGTGTTCGGAATATATGTAAGGGCCTATACCAGAGGCCATATTATATCGTAAGTTTTTCAGACAAAATTCAGAAAATTTCATACATAAAGTGGTTTTGCGGCCAAAAGCAATACAATGTGTTCGAGAAAATTACATTTGCGGTTTACAAAGCCAAAAGTGGCTAAACATCATAAGGATTTCAGATCTTCTAAGAGCTTCTGGATCTTGCGGCAGGAAGAGGCGGTGAGATGATCATTGTTACTCTTCCTCTCTTCACCCACATCTCTTGACTCCGGGCTGCAGCTGCTATCGTCTGTACTGGAAGAAGAGGGAAGGAAATAATCTATCGCAGCCCTTCCAGTTGGCTATCCTCTGGGATGGAGATGGAATCAGCGCGTCAATGACGCAGCCCAGTTGCCTCATCTACCTCCAGGGGAAAAACAGAAATCAGTGTGTCCAACCCCGGAGGTAAACTGCGGAAGAAGAATAGTCGGCCTCGAGTGGCCTTCCGCCCTTCTTCGTTTTGCTCCGCGTAGGGAAATCTGAGGAAAGGGAACCCCCAGAATATGGTATCCAGCGCTAGGAGCCCCTCATGTTCTTCAGTCTAGGTGGAACCGGAGAATCCCATCTGGAGTTACAGAGACCGAAGATACGAGATTGAACCTGAGATTAGGCCATAAGGCCTACCCAGGCATTGAGATTAAGCCATAAAGCCTAAAAATTAGAGGCTAAGGGTGAGATCGTGAGGAGAAGATTTCAGAAACAAAAGGAAAAGGAGCAGGGCTTGCAAAGTTATTTTTGGGTTAGCCATGTTTGCATATGTGTTCACTTCTCCAAAGTATGGCTATTTATAGGGCCAACCTCAGTGGCTTCAACCTTTCGATGGGCAGTTGAAACAATTCAACACCATCAATGGGAATACCGATTGAATTGAATGCTATGATCTCGGAAAGGAAAGAAATTTGAAGACGCGTGGGAAGCGAAGCAGTCTTCAAGGAGATAACTGCTCTATTTCGAGGTTATCTTTTCAAACTGTTTTAATATGCAATAAAGGCAAAGTTGAGCGCTTAACTGCCTGTAATTCCAAAATATTTGGGCCAAGAAGTGTGGGCTGAATATTTCACCAAACCATAAATAATGATATTAATATTAATATTGTTCATACAAAATAATGGGCCTAATATTAGAGGCCTAAAGCCCTCGGCCTGCATAAGTCAAGCGGAGGAAATGTTCATCCAGGCGAAAGCTGGCATCAGCAGCAGCTTGATCGGCTTGTTGGGCCGCTAAGCAAGCCTGGGCCAGTTCTTGAGATAACGCTTCGAAAGCGGCTAAGGGTTACTCCGGTTGGGCTTCCTCATGGGCAAGCCTGGCCGTTACAGCAGTTAATTGGGCCTGAAGATCCTGAATCTGGGTCCTGAGATGGTTCCTCGTAACCTTCAAATCCTTGATGAGAGTACCCCGGTCGCCTAAGAAATCGCGCGAAGTGTCTGCCTGTTGAGTAAGGGTCAGATAGTGGGCTTGGGTCCGCCTAACCTGCGTGGTCCCGGCTGCTTTCTCATTGAGCCATTGGGGGAGATCCTGCAATAGTTTATCAATATCGAGGAACTGGGCTTCAATGATGGCTCCCTCACGGAGAAGTACCCCCAGATACTCAAAAACTCTCACGGGCTCACTAGGCGTCAGAATACCAGGTCCCAAGAGACGACGGAGGCCTTCTCTGGCATCATCTATAACTCCAGGAGGAGTCACTTCAAGTACGCAAGCTAGCCTTTCCAGTCTGGAAGGAGGCGCAGGCTGCGGATTTGGGGCAGCAACAACAAAAACCTCGTGAGGCCCCCCGATATGAATCGCTTCCAGCACCGGCTCAAGGTTCACTTCATCTTCTACTTAAAGTGCTTGGGGGGCATCAGGGACGAGTTCTTGGTTGTCCGCGTCCGCGCCATCTGGTTCAGCAGGATTTTTACCAAGCACCTCTACGGCAGCCGCAACCACTTCCTCGATAAGGGCAAGATTCTGTTTTCCAGTGAATGGTTAAAGTGTCAAAATGTTAAGGCAGGAATCAGAATATAGGATAAGCAAGAAGGTGTACCTCCAGAACAGGTGGCTCAAGAAGGATTGCTACTGTCACTGGTTCTTGATCGACCTCACCAGAAATTGAAATCGAATCAGGCGCTACTTGTTCCATGATAGGTACTACGGTTGGTTGCTCTCGAGGGTTGTCCAGGAGAGGTATTCTTTCTTCAACCTCAGGCGAGCTATCGTCTATGACTTGAACTGTCACTAGAGCCAACTGCATATTTGCAGCACTGATGGGAGGTGGAGGATTGTTAGAACCAGTCGGCGCCTGAGCGTGTGAAGCAGAAACTATTTCGCCAACAACGGAGGACCCTTCCCCAGCTTGTCTGGTGGACCTACGACGAACCTGTGAATAAGGAGCGTTATACGGTCGTACATAATGAGACAAAGATGCCAGTGCTCACTTTAAGGGTATTACCAGTCAGTCAGCGATTGGTTCATCTTCTGCCCACTGATCAGTTCGAGGATCAGCGCGACTGCGCTTTCGGGCCAAAGCAGCGGCAATCTGTCAGGATTTACAAATTAGACTTGGGAGGAAAATGTCAAGACCTCATAAGGGGGAAATCCTTACCGTTTGTGGGCCATCATCGTCAGAAGAGGAGTCTTCGACTTCGGGTTCCTTCACTATTGCTTTCTGCTTTGCGGCCTGTCCAGTGGCCGGGGAAGCATTAACTGCTCGACTGCCAGAAGGTGGCACACTTCCCTGATGGAACAAATTTTGAGTTAAAAGGGGAAAAGCAAACAGAGAGAGTGAAGAACAATCTAAGGCAATTACCTCTTCAGGGGGCTCGCGGATTACAATCCCAGCCTGGATCGGGCGTGGAGTTTGCGCAAGTCGTGGAGCCATTTCAGGTGGCGGGGATCGCGCGTCGTCTTCAGGAAAGCGAGCAAGCAACTCAGTATCAGCATCGTAGGGATATCTTAGTTTAGCAAAGATGGTTGCAAAGAGTTCATCATCCCTTTGTCCCCAGCAGTTAACAGAGACTTCTGATCACCATTGCTCGTACTCTTCAGCGTTCCCATCCACAGGAGCGATGTCATTGGACCAGTCAGGGAGATCAACCAATGCAAGCATGCTTTGTGCTGGTGGAGGCCCAGTAGTGGGGCCAATTCTGCGCCAAGAAGTGTTGTAGTTCCAGACATCATAGAGGAGGAATGTCACTAATTGGGCGAGGCCAAATTGGCGAGCAAAATGGTTGGGCGCGTAAAGCTCATAACTAAGTTCATCAGTAGCAAGCCTAATATCTGAACAGGAGATCGTGCGGCAATAAGCCAAGCTCGCGCGATCACTGTAGCCAGGAGCCCCGGGAAGGAACCCATTTTCAAGTAGAGGTGGGAATCTTCTACCAAGCACTAGGTCGCAGTAGGGCATTTCGTGCAGAAGGTATAGATATGTGAAGTACTCAGAATAAGGAGGGGATGTGTACCTTTCCTCGCGGCTAAGCCATTGGCCCAAGAGTTAATCATCTAGTGGAAGCAGTGGGATATCGTCGCGGAAAAAATATGGAAAATAGGTTTGAATCCAGAAGTCGAGGATCCAAAAAGGGCCAGAAATGCTAGTCTCGAAAGAATGCATGGTGGCCTGGTATAGAGTGCGGTAGAGGGCGCCCAACACTGGTTGTCCCAGTCCTAGGCGGCGGCCGTTATAGAAGGCTGTTGCTAAAGAGGTCCAAGGACCAGTGGGTTTGTTGATAGAAGTGTAGAAGATGAACTTGCAGAGCCAGTACTCCAAAAAGGCAATTCCACCTGTCGCATTGTGCTCTCTGCGGTAATAGGCCAACCACCGCGAATAGGAGCTGCTATGAGCGCTGCGACCGATCTAGGTCATAGTGGAAGGAAAGGTGGCAGAGTCGAATTGGCCATGCAGATAGGGCTCGCCATAGATGGGCAATCCAGTAATGGTGAGGATATCAAGCAGGGTGATGCTCATTTGGCCAAATCGAAAATCGAATGTGTTGGTGGCAGTATTCCAAAAGCAGAGAAATGCGGCAAGCGTGAGCGATTGCCATCGCGCTGGAGGCGAAAGCATAAATCAATAGTATTGGTGATACCTGCCGCGTTCCAGCTAGCCAGATCTCGTGCTCAAGCTTCGCAATACCAGGAGAGCTCCGTCGTGCTGATCGAGGATGGTCAGTGCCCTATTTTGGCTCGATGTTTTGGTGCACCCCAACTGCTGAAGTCTCCAGGGGTCCTTCGGAGGACAAGAATGGGTCGACGGATGGGTAAGCCGTAGAGGGCAATAGCGTCGTCAGGGATCTTGGAGCTCCGAACCCAGCCCGACATGGTGATTTGGGAGCCTGAGAAGTAAAGGTCTCTGGATAGTAGTGTGGATGTGACAGCGGGCACCGATGCTGGTTCCCAAAATGTGGGCGGCTTTATCATTGAGTTCTTCCTCTTGATCAATAACTATTTTCTTTGGGGGAGCCATTTCTGGGTTTCTGAGAAAGATGTGCGGAACAACAGGGTTTCTGGGTTTAGGAGACTAAAAGAGTTTCTGATGTGACAGGTTCAAAATGGCTGCGAGATTTAAATAAGAGATTTTATGAGGGAAAAGATACGACGAAAAGACGTTTTGCTAAGCGAATGGACGCA